>JACXGM010020150.1:0-10661 GCA_016801145.1 Umbra pygmaea | reverse complement strand
GGCCAAGAGCCAGTAAAGAAGCGCATGAAACAGAGAGGAAAACAGACGTCCATTAGCCTGATTTATTCTTCAAATACTCCATGACAAATTCCTTTAACACTGGCCCTTATTAAATTGGTGTAGGTTTTTATGTTATAGATCCCTTCAGATGGACACATGCATGACATCATGGGGGGGTGCAACAGAAGAGGGAAGGGTGGGTGAGGAGGGCACAGCTACTATGCAGCAGGAACCAGATGGTCTATTGTAAATAGGCACACGCTCGCTTTTCCTACTCTTTGCTTTTTAATTTTCTCATACCCTCCACACATACACCCAAACACATACGCAGACACACGGACATGCATAAGGACACACACACGTAGACAAATACAGACACACACAGACACACGGACACGCATAACGACACACACACACACATAGACAAATACAGACACACACAGACACACGGACACGCATAAGGACACACACACACACATAGACAAATACAGACACACACAGACACACACAGACACACAGACAGAGACTATACTGCTTTTAATTTCAATGCAGGACTGAATCACCCCGGTCGGCCTGTGCCCACACCAACCTCACGTACTGGGGAACACATGAACATGCAACACGCCCTTTCAAGTATATTCAAGGCTCGACTCCGGAGTTCAGCAATCAGTGGCCTTTGTCACCCAGTCGATGTTTCATCATGTCAGATGCTGCCTGCCCATCTCCAACACACATATTTGATGGCCTCTTGTCTCATGGTCGTCGTAACCACACACACATTGTTTGCACTACGATCACCAAGAGACAGCCTACCCATTTTGCCTCTTTCCAGGATGTAATTTTACTGGAAATATTTTTTTTACCAATGCGTTTGCCTGGTAATATAAAAATATGTGTCAAATCGATCTCTACAACACCTCCCTATATTAAACAATATTAGATTCTGATTAACCCATACTTTTTTATAATCCTTCTATGCCACCATGCAGTCTGTATCTTCCTCTTTCTATTATCAAGGAGAGTTGGATATCTGAGTAGTGATGTGATCTTGCACATGAACTAAAGACATCTGAAACCAGTGGCATCAAGCTGCTACACTTTTCTTCCTCTCTCAAACCCTGCATCTCCCACTCCATCTCTTTTTCTCTCTCTCTCTCTCTCTCTCTCCATCTCTCTCTCTCTCTCTCTCTCTCCCTCTCTCTCTCTCTCTCTCTCTCTCCCTCTCTCTCTCTCTCTCTCCATCTCTCTCTCTCTCTCTCTCCATCACTCTCTCCATCTCTCTATCTTTCTCTCTCCATCTCTCTCTCCATGTCTCTCTCCATGTCTCTCTCCATCTCTCTCTCTCTCTCTCTCTCCCTATCCATCTCTCTCTCTCCATCCCTGCCCTTCCCTCTGGACCACTGCTCTATATAAGAAGAGGAGTCATGTGACTCTGAAGAAGTAGACTGCCAGCTAGCATCGTGAGGATGTTGGAAAGACAGGGGGCGGGTCTCACTCAGTCCTCCCTGGTCTGTACCATCACTCCCGGTGTGTGATTTTGTTTTCTACAGGTTGCGGAGAGATTAAGTGTTTGTGCTCATGGAAACGTATTGTTTTATAACCCATGCAGCACACACCCAAGGCCCCCACCCCCCCAGCTTACTGCCAGTGCTCTGGTCCCTGAAGCCCGAGCTTTGATGTGGGGCCGACTGGTTCACATTTCCTGGTTCAAAAGAAGACGACCACTCTGCTGATAGGCCTCCCCCTATCTGTGTCTGTCTCTCTCTGGTCTCTGTCTTCCTCTGTCTGTCTGTCTGCCTGCCTGCCTGCCTGCCTGCCTGCCTGCCTGCCTGCCTGCCTGCCTGCCTGTCTGCCTGTTTGTCTGTATGTCTCTCTGTATGTCTGTCTCTGTCACTGACTCACTCTCTGAATGACTGTCTGTCTGTCCCTCTGTCTGTCTGTTACTCACTGTCTGTCTGTCTGCCTCAATGACTCTCTGTCTGTCTATCTGTCTGTCTTTGTCTGTCTGTCTCTGTCTGTATGTCTGTTTTTCCATCTGTCTCTCTGTCTTTATGTCTCTCAGTCTGTCTGTTTCTCTGTCTGTCTGTTTTGTCAGACTGTTAATCACTGTCTGTCTGTCTGTCTGTCTGTCTGTCTGTCTCACTGTCTGTCTGTCTACCTAACTACTTAAATAAATACATTGGTTAATAATTAATTGGGGGCACAGATGGCTCAGTGGGTGTCAGACTTGTAGTCAGAAGGTTGCCAGTTCGATTCCCGACTGAGCCAAATGTTGTTGTGTCCTTGGGCAAGAGACTTTACCCTAATTGCTCCCAGGTCGTTGCTGTAAAATAAGAAATTGTTCTTAGTCAACTTACCTGGTTAAATAAAGGTTAAATAAACAAAATAATAATAATAATACTGCAAATACAATGGATTGAATAATAGTAGTAAAAATACTACTAAATAAAAACACTGTGTGGATACAGTAACTTCTAGGTCAGGAATACTAATTAGATAAAACACTGGATAGATTTAAAACTAGGGTAAGAGCCTTATTTAAATAAATACACAAACACCAGGTCAGGGATACAACTGTAAATACACTGGATTGAAAAATACTAGACCAGATTTATTTTATCATAAAAAACTGCATAGATAAATACAAGAACATGAAAGTTTCTTAAAATAAAATCACTGGATAGATAAATACTAGGACAGGAACACTACTTACTACCACAGACTTTTTTGTTTTTCTGTGCTTCTTTCCACATCAAAAATTTATCTGTTCGCTCCCAGATTCTTTCAAGACTGCTTTAATTAGGAACTGTCATCTTTGCAGATTTTAATAATTAATTAAAAACAGGGGGATGGAGGCATGGCAAGGACAGAGAAAAAACACTAAATTCCAATCAGGCCAAAGCAACACACAAAAACACACGGCGAACGTAAACCTGCCCGAGCAGGCTGCTCTCATCTGTGTTTGGGATCCTGATTAAAAACGAATTAAAACATTATAAATGATTAATGTGAGCCGAGCTGCGAGTGGCAATTATTAGTTTTAACAACGCAGGTAATGCTGTTTAATGAGGAGGGCAGGTGAGCTTAGACTTAACATCATTACTTCATCCTTACTTCATGTCAACAAAACAGGGGAGAGGAAGGGAAGGGATGGAAAGAACGAACAAGAGAATGAGAGAGAGGGAGGCAGGGACAAGATCAAATACTAAATTACATCACCTTCAGCACTGGGACAAACATAATTTGCACAGCAGCCTCGGTGTCAGCAGTGAGTTTGCTTGTACTAACATCACTATTACTGGCTCACTGACTCACTGGCTGTTCATTAAAAGCGAATGTCACTTTAATACACAGCGCAGTGTCTAACACTCAGCATATTATGTTTCTCACTTAGCTCACCCAAGCCGATGGAAAGTGACTGTCGCTTTGTTTTTGAGCAGCCGTGGTGGGTTTTTGGTGTGCGCGTGTGTGTGCGGATGTGTGTGAGTGCGAGAGAGAGAGATAGAAAAAAGTCAGATAGAGTGAGAGCGAGCTGGTGGAATATGAACGTTAGTTTTCAGGCTATTTGCATGGTATTATTTCTAATGTATAATATATGCTCTTAAAGAGAACACAAGCTTGGTGCCATTATCAGGCAAAGACCGACCGAGAGCGAGGTGAAGAAGCCACGTTAGTGCACTCGAGCACACAGACAGAGGAGCAGAAAGACGAAGAGAGAGGGAGAGGGAGAGAGGAATAGAAGAGACAGACCAGAAGAAAAAGTCAAATTAAGAGGATGTAGATGTGGAGGCAGTGTCAGGCGTCGGAGGCGTCCGTCTACCGGTGCTGGCGATGACGTGACAGCCATATTTTGCGGAACAATAATGCTTCTGGCAGCTCTCTCCCCTTGTTTCTGATTCATCTGGGGCCGTATGGCAAAGCTTTGTCAGTCTGCGCTGTGTATAAATTATTCAGGGTTAGAGATGGCAATTACAGGGGGCTGCACAACCAGCATGAATATTTTATAAGGACTAAAACTGCTCTGGAATGAATCATACACACACAAACAGACACACACACACAAATATACATAGACAGACAATGTGCTTCAATGTGGCAGAACTGTGGGCCTTCAAGTGCTTTCATATTGTTGACTGAAATACAGAGAACTCTAATAAGCAAACACATGCTAGTATGTATGTACAAGCTTGTCACGGGGTGGTTAAGGGCTAGTGATGCGTGCATGCTGGGTTCACATAGCAGGTATTCAATAAAAAGGAAAACAAACGCAAGTGTCGTACTGCCAACTGAGCCGCTCTGCCTGCTACAACGCACTGGTGATATTACCTTCAGATGTCACCACCGCCTTGTAAACCAACACTGTTCATGTCAAAACAAAAGGAGAAGATTTTTAAAAGTAAAATTACTTTCTTTCAAATCTGCAGCTTTTAAGTGTCTTAAAACATTTTTTTACATGAATGTGCTCTTTCCGTGTTGTCTGTAGTTTAGTGGTGAGAAGAAACATTCTACTGATCAAAACGAAATGATGCTTATAATGACTGATAGTGACTTGCTGTCCAAAGCCCATGAAGGTTTTATGCCTTTCTGCCACCAAAACCCCAGCTTTATAGCGCTGAAACAAAAAATAACATTGTTCCATGGGGAGCTAGGCTACAGTGGCTGAGCGACCTGATTGAATAGGTATTGTGGAGGCCAGCTAGTGATACCTTGAGACCTTTTGTGGGAGAGAAGCTAGGTCAGATCCATGACATCACCGCCACACAAACGGCCCTCTGTCTAGGGCGCTTAGAGAGAGTTTCCACTCTGGTGGGAAAATGCATCAGAAAAGAAGCTTTTTTTATCAGTATTCAATCCTCCTAACACTATTGTTTATTACAGAAAAGGAGGAGTAGAGAAGGAGTAGAGGAGTAGAAAAGAAGGGCTACTAAGAACACTGTTCATTCCGTTAAAAGAGGAGTTTTCTATTTTCCTGCTTTTGAATTTTACGCTGACGTCGGGACTAAAAATGAATTGACGAAGGGATTCGAAATGAGGGGGAGAGAAGAGAGGGCAGACAGAGGTACAGAGGGGAAAAAATAAAACGTGAGATGTACCGGAAGCCACAAACTTACAGCTTACAGGGTGCTCTCACAACCTCTCAGAGTAAGCCTGGAGGACACTGGGAACAAAGAAATGAATGAATTACAAAAGGAGCAATGCTTTCTAAAAGCCGCCACACAACTGATACTTGTGCTAAGTAGAGTTGACACCAGTAGTTTGGCTTGTCTAGTCAGGACGTGGCTTTCAAATAGGGTAAAGTACCAGTAAGACAGATGCCAGGCCGTGGACATGACATGAAGGCATCCACAAACCCACAGCCTCCGTATGCGTGTGTCGTGAAAACGCCAACTTGTCAACTCAATTTGGTTGTGGAGGAGAAAGGGTGTATAAACGGACAGAGATACTGTCTGGTATACTGTCTTGGAGCTCTTGGATGACACTGTCCATCATAGCCATGAGTCAGAAGGTTCATCTTACTGAACACAAACACACAAACTAAAAAAAATGTTGGAACATATCCAATCCTTCAAGGGGATTCCGGTGTAATGACGAGGATCTGATTAAAACAAAGCTTCCAGCGCTGTCCCACATCTCCACCAGGTGGCCTGACATGAAAGATAGATTGGACTGATGGAGATCACAACTTTCAATAAATTCCCAGGACTTAGTGCGTTTCACCCCAGATGGAGGCTTCCTTTGAATCAGGAGTTATCCTGCAGGACACCCAGAGTCCTCCAAATAGGATTTCTTTCAAACCGGCGAGCTTTACCGAATGTTCCAGGAATTTTGTCACGCTAGACATGAAGCGTAACTAATATTCTATTGTTCTGTCACACTTTTAAATGTTATCTGGTCATCATCATGACGTTGAACCAGTGAGGATTCGCACCGCCAAATGTGGTAAAGGGGCCACTAGCAGAAATCTGGTCTGGGGTCAAACTTTAATTCAGCAAAAAAAATGGTGGCTATGGCAAACTATATTTCCTAGTAAACTTCTTTGACCAGTGCTCACAGGGCGCCAGTGTACTACAGATACAGGAGTGTGTCATTTGGAACATCCAATCTGGGGGAAAATCTGCAATGAGCTAAGATAATGGGAAATTTCTTCATGTATAAAATCCTTAATCAAAATTCTTGTGGTGTCATCCTCCGCAGTGCAGAGGACTACGACTCAAAATTAACACCATTGGTGGAGTCGAGATGCGCTCATCGAGCACGCGAAGGTGTTGAGGCTCTGGAGGAGGTAATGCAGAGAGGGAGGACGAAGAGGCCGGTTCTGTTTGTCTACACTGAAGCATAACCTATGGTTATTTGAAACGGTATCTGTCAGCTCCTTCAGATAAACGCTCTCACTGGTCCCTCTGTATGCACTCACAATGGTTGAAATACCCTCTGGGTAAGAGGCTTAATGAATGAAATGTAAATAGTATGTGTTATATAGCTGCTATTCTAAGGCTGACAGTGTAATAACGTCCATTCGCTTCCAAGTGATTTGTAAGAATGCTGATGGGATCTGATTTACTGTCTTGCCAATATACTGTATATAACCTTGCAGACACCAAAAAAGACACTCAACACCTGATGAACCATGTTCGATTAACCATTTTTTCCTATTGTGAAAATGTAGACATAGTACATGGATGACGCTGACACGCCTGCTCTGGGTGACACTTCGGAGAAGAACATATTATCTCCCTGGAAAGGAAATCAAATCGAAAAAAGGTTTCTACCTAAATATTTTTCTTGTAAGTTATCTAGAGATACTCTTGGCAGTTCTATTTTTTAGTATTTGGCTGTACGGTTTGCTAAATTGCCATTTTCATTATATCCTACTACATTTGGCCAGCGGAACGTGGTGACGGCGCTTATATGACATCCTCCATTGGCCCCTCTAGACAAAAAACTGGATACTTCGCAGCCACTGGAGAACTCTCAATTTGCGGAAGAAGACAGAGGATTACTTTGCCACTCTCCCCAATCTGCATGGTAGGAAGATTAAACCTTCAATTTGTTACCTGATAGGCCACGAGGTTCACCACTTACCATACAAATGCAGGAGGAAGGCTCACTCTTGCCTTCCCTCTGCTATGCCGCCATTCCCCAGTCGAGCTAGCGCCGCTGTAATATTTGCAGTATTTACTTCAGGGAAATTAGGATGTGTGTCATATTTATCTTAATGAAAAATGTGCATCTAAATTGAAACCACCCCTCACCCTTTTGAATGGATTTTGCCGAAGATACTCAGATGTTCTGACATGCTAATATGCTTCATGAACTATAAAATGTAGTCACAGTGTATGGATATATTATGGGTTTGACTTTAATGTTCTTCCTCTCATACCCAGCGTGTTAAGCTACGCCTTGTGCTAAAGGAGCACTGATTCAGTTTGATCATCATTACGCTACTGCCCTACATGATGGTACACGTCCCGCACAGTGAATCTCAAATGACACCCTATTTCCCTAGAGTGAACATTGCTGTTGACAATAGTCCTGTGGCTTTCTCAGTGCACTACACAGGGACTAGGGAGTCATTTGGGAAGTACTACACAGCAGTTTGGATTTATGTCCACACCTCAGCTCTCAGTATTAATCTCATCCCCAATAAGCTATTTGCACTTCCACGCTCAGCGGAGAAAATTGAAATAAGGTGTAAATTTGAAGGTCTTAAATCTAAGCAAGTACAGACAGACATTTTTCACTCATGGTACAACTCATTTTCTCACAAGTAAACATGATATGATTTCTCCTTTTTCATGCATTTCTGCATGAAAGATTTTTCGGGGGAGGCAAGTCTCACTATTTTTTGCCTTCCCCCGCAATGTTGTGTTGTGCATCAAATGTAAGACTTTAATTTGACCCGATTCATAGCATGTAATTAAGTTAAATATTCATCCAGGACCAAAATACAGTATGTGAATTATTATGTGGATAATTCTCAATAGGCCATTTGTGCTGACATTGATCAAGTGTAAAAAAAAGTCTACCTACATTTTGTGTTCAAATCAAGTCTGAATAAATGTTATGCAACAAAAGGAAAATCAAATTAAGATACGACACCTGCATGTTTTATCCAAAGCATTTTAGTAGAGAAATTATTATTGGGCCGTGTTATTGTAAAGACATCTGGTGATTCAATACATGAATGGCTGTGCTGTAGAATAAATAAATGGAGAACAACATGTACACCATGACTTCCAGAGACGATTGCTTATTGAATTTTTGCATGTACCATGAGGCGCCAAAAAGGAACCATACAAGCGCATCAGAACAAACCTAAGTGGCATACAGTCAAATACGTATTCATCCATACATAATACGGCACAGAAATACAAATGCAATAAATAGTAAACACTTAAATCTCTCCAATTTGTTGACTAACCCTTGGCAGTAAAAAAACAACAGACATTAATAGTTCCACTGGCACTTTCAACAGCTCAAAGCCATTTGTTGTGTATCTGAGCAGTGTTCGTGTGTGCGGTACTGTGAAGCCTGACCTGCAGCATGCACAGCTGTTAGGAGAACAGATTTATCACCGGCCGTATATCTACAGATGGCCTACACGATGACCCAGGGCTGGGCCGACACTGGCCTCGCATTTATTTCATAACAGCGTGGGAGACACATGCTCAGACAAAGTCAAGTGAACTCAATTGAAGGGGATGATAACAAAAGTCTTATTTTTCAGGGTCTGAAGGAGTGAGCAGTGCTTGATTTAGACAGCACAGGGAGGTCCACTGTCTGTACACTTCAAGCTAAAGCAACTGCAGTAGAGATTGAAGGGATAAACATAAAAGCCTACCGCTGCCTGTACCTACATATGGACATGCATCATGTAAGTGTCCAACTTTATCTAAATACCATGAGCAGTTCATGTCAGTTGTTCGTTCAGCTGGTGCAATGCAGCATTCATTCAGTGGGGAGAGAGAGTGGACAGCCCCCTTGGGCTTTGAACACATTACAATTCATTACAGAACATTTAAAGATATAGAGGAGTGTCTTTAATAAAGACAGTACCTGGAGCATGGAAACACTAACAAATATGGATTAATAAAGTCAGACTTGTAACCTGGCTACACTAACAGATCCAGATGAGTAAATCCAGACCATGGATCAGATCACTAAAGGACAAAAGGCATAGTATCTGGTAGAGAGACAGAGAGAGAGTGTAATTGATTGAGGTTAGCAGCTATATGATGCCCACATAAACACTGTGGCATTGGCTAACTAGTGAAGGCCAACAGGGCTCTCCCTCACTAATTACTACTGTGACATTCTACTCAATCACTTCTTTATGCCATGTGTTGGAAAGGCCCAGTGTTTAGTGAGGGTTAAGGTTAATAATGAACATGACTATAAATATAAACAATAAAAACAACAATAATAGCAATTAAACCATTTCGATGAGTGTCCGCTAAATGACAAACACTTCATCTCTAAATTATAAGTACATTTTCCATTTAATATTAGTAGATATAGCAACAAAACAGGAAGTTGTCATCGTTGTAATGTCGTTGTGTCCTAGCCAAACCAATGTAGCCGTCATCATGGACTGATGTTGTATAAATGTTGCTCACTGACCGTTGACATGGCAGTACCACCCGTGTGGTGTCCAATGAAGCCCTGGGCTAATGTAACACACTGGGTTATTAGAGGCTGCATGGATGCTGAATCAATCCAATATCACATTCCCCAGCCACCGCCCCACCCCCATCCTCCCTTGCTTAGATCTCAATGGCACAATGACAATAATTGATTGTGATTCTCTCCTGAAACGAACAGATCCCCGGGATGAGGACGCAGGCTTTCATTCATCAATTCTGGGGCCCCATAAGTGAGAATTTACACGAGCTATGCAGATGTTGGGAGTTTGGGGTAATCAATAAAGGTGGTAAATAAAGATTGGCATTCACTATACTCCTCTTGGCAAGCCCCAGCCTAATGTTTGTCAAGCAAATTAAACACGCTGCGACTTTTCACCTGCTCGAACAACACCGGCACATATGGCTGTGAAGTTAAAAATAAGAAAGTGTGCATATATTACCATGCATAATGCACAACTCTCTCCATTTAATATGCAAATTCTGTAAAATATTACTGAATACCTTCTGTTCTAAATGAATAAATTTGAATTGCAATTAGAATAATCTTGTATAATTAATGAAAACTGTCAATTTTTGTTCATAAGTAATTTGATTAACATGTTGATAGGACACTTATCAAGTTCAGTAAACTGTTAGATTAGGAAGATGGAACCATTTGAGGGACATTTTTACCAGCTCAGACAATTTCCCTTGGCATGCTAAACAACAACAAGTAGCTGGCAAACTTCCTGCCGTACAGCAAGAGAGAGGGAGGGGTTGAACTAATCTGTTTATCAGAGTTCAGATATGTCACCATGCACATCACAGCTTCACTTACTCACTAAATCACAGATTCGTCCATTCATTTATCCCCCCCACTCTGACCAGAACCAGGTAAGCACACTAGGCAATTGCACACACACACACACACACACACACACACACACACACACACACACACACACACACACACACACACACACACACACACACACACACACACACACACACACACACACACACACACACACACACACA
>JACXGM010020149.1:0-17967 GCA_016801145.1 Umbra pygmaea | reverse complement strand
CGATTATTATTTTTTGTGGGGAAATAATGACATTTCAAAAATACTGAAAAAACAAACGTTTAATATAGGCTAATTCTTAATATAATACACAAAATATTTTCAAATCTCAAATAAATATCAAATTATTTTAATTTTTTCTAACAAAATGCCAAACAAATGGCAAAACACATAGTAGACATAGTAAGATTTGTATTTGATACAACTTCACCTATTAAATCAGTTTTGTAAAACAAACCCTTGGGTTTCGCCTCAAAAAACATTTAATCTGTGCATTTTGATAGTTGTCCTTTTATTAACCAATCATATTTGGTGGTGCACAACGGGAGTACAGATATGACAATTTCCAGAAGCACTTGATAAATATATCTGGTTCCAAAATAAATACACAAATATGACAAAGAATATAAGTATAACAAAAGCATTAACTGAGAAACATGGGATTTCCTTTTTAACTATAGAATTATTCTCTTGCGCAAGGAATTGGAATAGCCTAATATTCTTCTCTTTTCGCCACCGTCTGACTCAACATCAGAAATAGGCTATTTTGAAAAGCACGTTTGAGAACACTAGCGACGTATATTCCCTGCTAAAATGAATGCCTTTTGATTAAATGTGGAAATAAAAAAAAACTGTTTTCTGTGTATCGTTTTGAACAGGCATCGTATTTTGAAAAGTTATATGTTGCGCAATGACTGTGCATTGTTGAATAGACATATTAATTAAATCAGCACTCGTTTGGTCCCAGTGCCCAATTTTGATGTTGGCTGATCTGATGATTCATTTTAAATCCCCCTTATTCCTCATATGCAACGCAATATAGCTAGGTAACCCTTGTGCAGCTGTTTTTTTAAAAACAGATAGTTTTTTCCTGAAAGCCTTGAGGAAAACAGAACGGATAAAAGTTTTGGCTGATAAAAAAATGGGTTCTGTCGGAATGAAAGCAGTGAACCTCTACCCACTATTCTAGACTAATATTAACCACGTGAAGCTAACAAGTAATTATATGCGACTGATTTTAATGTATCCCCTTTCAGCTACAAACTTACCAAGGCTAACGTTAACTGCTGACGAGTGTAATGTTAACTAGCGTCACATGCTGCGATGTTTCTGTTATTCTAACATTCGTTTTCGGAGCATCAGAGAGCAACGCAGGCATATCAGTGGCGCCGAAATGAGGCACGAAATCCGCGTTGCTATTCGGTCCGGTAGATACGGGTAGTTAAGGCACAGGTGCCATATTAGCAGCAAGTCTAGTCTGTACTAACCATAGACTGTTGCGAACCCTAGCAAAGCAAAGCCAGTCCTTCACTAGCCTATGATGCGGTGGTCTCTTAACTACAACTTCTTTCTCTGCATTGAGTTCACAATCCTCTCAAATATAGACACACAAACGAAAAAAATAATAAAATTCTCAGTACCACTGTCTGTGATTGCAAAATTCTAGCTTAATTATTGTGACATGAAAGCTATCAGTATCCAAAGTAGCCAAACGTCATGTCGCCTATTCATGTTTTTTCTCGAAGTTGGCACTAACATGTCATACGTTTTTTCATTAAATATGATTTATTAGAATTTTTATCCTTACTGTTTTCTCCTTCCTTAGTCACTGGATGAGGTCAGCTCACTCTGCTAGTAATTCACTCTAGGAGCAGCGTGTTCCACAACACCAACACCAGGGCCTGGCGACCAGGCTGCCTGCAGATGCGCCTGCTTATTAATCGGCTTGATATTGGCCGATACGATTATGTAAAAAATGCCAAAATATCGGCCGATTAATCTGCGCACCGATAAATCGGTCGACCTCTAGTGATAGTAGTAGCCAAGTCAGGAATTTAATATCAAAATGCATAGCGTGCAAATGAATAACTAGGCCTAGTTGAAATGTTTAATAAATTACGTGACTAGTAGATTATATAACATATATCAAAAAGCTCCTTACCTCCATTGATCTCACCAGTTGCCGGTAAGACGGGAGGCGCAGCGCCAAATTTTTTTAGCAGTTGCAGTCAGGTAGACAGTAAAAGATACACAGCAAGAAACACTAGTGGTTCACTTTTGCACGCCTACTGCTCTTTTGGCACGCAGTGTTCTGATTTGCTTATTTCCAATTTACTTGTTTGGGGCTGGCAATCCAGAATTAGTGTTGGTGAAATTATAATCAGACCCTGTCAGACCCCCCCCCCCACCCCACATAAAAATTATTCGGATCTGCACGATTCACACAAGTCACCTGACGTGAAAAAAGCGGGAGGCGCTGAAAAGTGTGCTGTTTGCATCCCTGTATGTAGGAATTTCTGCCATCTAGTGGCAGAAATGTTGCGGCACACCACCACGTTCTATGCTTAAGAGACTACTTACATTTAGTAAATTTGAAAAGCATAAAAGAATATAATAAAGACATAAAGCAGGAAGAAAAGCTGGGGAAAAAATGCCATGTATTTATAAATGCCTCACGCTCATCGATATCACTAACTACAATTGTGTATTTCATTAAACCAATGTGTTGCTTCATGCTGATCACAATTTTATTTATTGTTTTCTTTCACTTGCAACCCTGACAGTGTTGACCGGTCATGGGAGCAAACAAAAAAGGTACAGGGTGTGTAAATTAATCAATGTTACAATATTTGGTTGTTTAACAAGTTCTGAGGAGTATATAGTAAATGTATGTACCGTCTCTACAATGAAAGGGGATACATTGATTTTGGTCCGTATCAAACAGACAATACATTAAAATACCTGTCACAAACAAACCCAACACTATGCATAAAGTCTGTGGAACTGTAAGCCCACAACTTCGATGTATCGCACTGCACTGGCACATACAGCTCAAGATTAGTAATTAGCTGCTGAATGTGCTAACTAATGCATAATTGGTACACTGCTAGTCTCCCGTGATATTCGCTGGGGTCACGTTGGTGGCTATTTTTGCGCATACACTTAAATGTGTAGGCCTACGTGGATCTGGATGTTGTTTTTTAACTAAAATAATTCAGAATTTATTTTAAAATTAATACATTTTATAATTACACCGTTATATAAAGGTTTAGAGAAAAAAACCTTTTGTCAAGGCTATAACAAAAAGTGCATTATGCATCTGATTTCTGGGTGTGCCAGCTGCTGCTTTGGCTGGCACAAGCACACCCTGGCACACCTGCACCTGCGCCACTGATTTGTGGAACACAGAAACTTCGGATCAGTACCGCACTGCAATTGTGTGATGTGTAAAAGCACAATGGCTTGTCATGCTTCCACACCGCCTACGAACTGCAACACGCAATGCAGACGGAGTATGTCTGAAACGGGCATAATGCAAGCGAAATCTGAGAAACCCCATGACCTGTACCTCAAATGCAACCAGCACAGCCTTGTGGACCAGTCATGCTCTTGGGTAGGTTTTCAGTTCATAAAATGCTACATGAAAGACCCAACACAACAGCAGCTAATGAACGTAGCGTTAGCTAACATGTTAACTAATGTTGGCTAAAGCTAAAGGGCTTGTTAAACTTAGCTTAGAAAGTAGGTCAACATTCTGGCAATGATATCCATGGTAATCATAACTTTGGTCCAATTTGTGTTCTTGCCTCTAGTTAGTAGATCTAAATAACACGATAACTAGTTAGCTGTTAGCCTTACCTTTGAGCAGACGTATTTATGCTTCGTAATGTTAGATACATTTAACTGGGAGTGGAGCCGTCTAGGGCTGCAACTAACGATTATTTGGTTAATCGATTAATCTGTGGATTATTTCCTCAATTAATCGATGAATCGGATGAAGAGCCTAACAAATATTTCCATAACTTTACTTAAAAAAATTAATGTTATTCTAAATTGACAATTTTAACATAACAAACCTAAATGTGTGCTATAAAACTTGCAAAAGATATGCTCATTTCTTTAGTAAGGTGCAAAATCTGGTATTTTTTTACCTTGCTTAGACGGACCTGAGATGTTTAAATAATTGTGTCTACAAAACAATTATAGAAACAGCTATTTTAGAACATATTTGTGAATAACCTTAGTCCTAAAAACGAGATAGGCCTGTTGAATAGCTTAGTAATTGTGTTGCTTTATGTATTTTACCTGTTTAAGCTTATTTTGACTTATTTACTGTTTTGAATTTAGTATGACTTTTATTTTGAGAAGGACTTTGGAGTTTCCACTATGCAGTGGCTGGAAAAACGAGAAATGTAAATCACATAGTTTAACAAACTAGCATCCTCCGAAGAGGTACAAGTTTAGCATATGTTGTAATACTGTAATAGTAAGATCTGGTTTGTGTTTTAAATTAGTTTTCCACTATAACTCTTTCGGTTTGTTCTCTTTTGCACTAACGGGTAGTGTTAAATGATCTTATAACGTTAGCTCTACCGCATCTGTTCTACCACAAAACATTAATTAGCCAGCTAGTTAAATAGACTTGTCGTGCAATGTTGAAGCAAATTTGATTTAATAAGCTAGATCGCAACCAAACACCGGCTATTTGATAAATAAGTACTACCTGCTGTGGGAGGAAATATTCCTCATTTAAAAACGCAACGCATGCTTATAGTAACTTACCCTGCTGTTGAGTGCCCTTCGCTTATCGCTCCAACCTGTTTTCAAGTGCTCCCTCATTACGGTCGTGCTCCGGTGCCATTCCATTTATGTTTTACAGAGTTTGCACGTAAAACTTTATTTGTTGAATTTAAAGTGAAGTTCTGCCATAATGTCAAAGATTTCGGTCAGACAGTTTAAAATGTTTTTTTCTTAAAGTGACGTAGCTCCACCACACAGCGAGCAGCCACATATACCTAACGAATCGATAATGAAATGCGTTGCCAACCATTTTAATAATAGATTTTTATCGATTTCATCGATTCGTCGTTGCAGCCCTAGAGCCGTCCACACAGTTTTATTCAATGTAGGCACCGTCACGTTGTGTTTTCGGCTTTGGGAAGGGAAAGAACACAACTCCTCCAGACAATCTCTCGGGGTATCTAGTGTCCATTTTACAAACGCCGTGGGCTCACCGCTTCATTGTCCTGCTTGGAGTCAATGTTTTTCAGGACCTGGTCACAGTAACGTTTGCTATGATGTGTGATTGGACAATGGCCGTTTTGGGGAAGGGGACGGCGAGAGGTAAATTTTTAAAACCCCGCGGACACCCTGTATATAATGTACAATTGTATTCCTAACATTAGGTCCCTGACTTGCAAACCATACTTCCTATCTAACATACAGCACATTCAACTTCACTCACACTTCTTAAAACATTTCATCCTGGCAGACCACTACGCGTGGTTATGGAATCTTGACAGACCAAAAATTATATTATATACTATAATAAACATGGATCAGACAAACCAGGACTGTGGTAAGAAAGCAGGCCTGCAGGCAATGCGAACATATGACAATCTTTCACTTTCTGTATCTCTTGCTACCAAGTGCACCAAACATCAGAGTTTCCCGGAGCATTTTTCTGTCAAGGCGGCCACCCAGACAAGACCCAAAATCCACCTCAACTGCACAGTCCCCAAAAATAAATATGACATGTGATATGCGTCCGGCCAGCGCCATCTGGTCGTATTTTAATGTCATTGTGCTCTGTTGTGCATTTCGATAATGTTGTTTTATGTTCTTCTCGGCAATTATAGTTTTTTTAAATGGCGGAACGACATGGAAGCCTGCTTGGACTTGCCCATCCAATGTAAATACAGATAAGAAAGTCTTTGCTAATGACGTTAATGCAGATCATGGGCAGAGGTAATTTTTCACCAATGAAGACATATTTATGAATGAAGACACTGGCCCTCTTTTATCAAACATGCGTAGAAACCAGCATAGATCTGAGCACAGAAATCATCTTACAACAAGGCTCACGTGATTTACAAAACATTCGTATCACTCCAATTCCAGCGTACGAATGAACGGGTGTTGTTAAATCAAATGGTTGAAATCAATCGTAATTTAAATATCACGCCCACATGTGCATAGATTAGAGGCCTCGCCCTTAGAATTTACAACACGGATAAGCGACATCTGGCAATCCTACGCCTGATTTAGGTTGTATGCACATTGGATAAATGAGGCCCAATGACTTTAGCTAATAAAATACTGAAAACACTACACATTGTACCTTTAAGATAATGGACTGATTTAAGCTTGGGACACCAGGTGTGTGCAATTAATTATATTGTAGAAACCAAACAGGCCAAGCTGCTGACATTTGAGCTTGGGGGGTCTTCAGGGGAAAAACTTGATGACTTCAAGAATATTTCCAATTACCTGGAAAGCAGCAGGAGTTGGTTAATAAGTCACATGAACACTACTGATCATATGACCTAGACAGAGGCACAAATTATTCAATAGTAGTGCACTACATAGGGCATTAGGTGCCATTTGGGACGTGGAAAACTTTGATTACTCAGCAAGTTGGGTATTCTATGTTCTGCATTTACCTTTGCTTTGTTATTAAGAAAGGAGTGTTCAGTAGTAGCACATTTATTTTTCTGTTTCTCTACAGTAAAGCCTATAAAGACCAAAAGCAGATTTACCGGTTATGATTTTTCAAGGCTGATACCGATTATTGGGAGACCAAAAAAGCTGATTGATACCAATTAAATCAGCAGATTTTGTTTTATTTCAAATAATCACAATTTCAACTATGTTGAATTTACACTTAGTGTAAATTCTTTCTACAATGCATAAATACAATAGTTTCTGTCTCAAATTCATAATTTACACAATATCTTTATTTATCTACCGAGTCTTAACCAAAACAAAGCTCTCTTTAAAGTTACCATGGTAACAGAGTCATTCTATTATTCTGTCAGCTACAATGATCAGTTGAAGTTTAAAATCTAATAAATAGTCAAACACCACCATGCATGTAAATCAAGTAATTCAGTAATTGAGAAAGTCTAACGCTATTAAATACATATTCTCTGCATCTCTGTTTGTGCTCTGCAGTCTGAAGAACCCAACTGCTAACGTTACTAGCTACCGCACATGTCTAAAATCTAACAAACTGTTTGAGAACACAAATTAAACCCACTAACACAGATAAGACTAGGGCTGCGGCGATCCGATATTCAGTATGGGTATTAGTCCGATACTGGCCAAAATTACTGGATCGGATATTGTAGGAGCTAAGGGAGTATATTCCGATCCGATAGATCATGGACTTAGTCCTAAACTGTAGTGGTGGGGGAAAAAAATTGATTCTGTTCAGTATCGCGATATTTTGTGCATGAAATTATATCGATACCAACAGTGCCACCGCTCCCACTACATGCATCACTCACTGTGCGTAGGGCACCAAGTGCTGAGGGGGCACCAAGAATTGGCTAATGAAAAAATCATCAGAGTCATAATAATTATAATGCCAATATTATTTCAGTTTAGAAATATTGAGCACTTTATTAGGCATGCATATCACAAAACAGGCAGAATAAGATATATATTTAATTGCTATATATTTAAACGATGGTGTCCCTCCCCCAAACACACAAACATACACACAACTTCCCCGTGGGTGCCCTTTTTCCCACTATCTCAGTGGTCTGTTGGATTGTGCCTGACAAAGTTTGACAGTAGGCATAGCCTACTAGGCTAAGTCAACTTTTTTGGAAAGCAGGAGTCAGGAGCAAAGAAAATAAAGAAGAAGAAACTGCGAGATGATGCGCATGCATCACTTGTAGGTAAGTCCATGTTTACTCATTTTTAAATATGGGAAATGTGCTGCTATTGTAATGGTTAGCCTATGCATACACCTCGAACTAGCTGACGTTATCGCTAATGTTGGCAAACTCAAATATAGTTTAGGTGCAAGCTATATTGCGATTTTACTGTTAAACATGATCAATGCATTTTACAAGTATAACTGACGCCAGCTAACTGTTACTTTTGATATTGAGCAGTTGTTTATGGTTTATTTTGATGTGACGGTGGTCAGTAACAGTTAGCATTCAGTGCACAAGGTAGGTAAACAATTCTGCTTGCTTCTACAGACACTTTTTCATGAAGGGGACATCATGTAGCATGCGATTAATGGTCTCTTGCCAGGCATTTAACAAAGTTTACTTAGCATAGTTTCATTTGAGAACACATATTTTGGCGTTTGTTTGCATAGACCACAACCATCTGTAGGATTGTCAGTAGAATTCCGCAGAATGTATGCTACAGTCTCTCACACAAATTAAGTGAGGTGTCGGGTGTGCAGTGGGACAGAAAATGGCTTTGATAATGTGATAATGAAGAACTCAGATTTTTAGTGTTACTGCTACAGCTAGCTTAGCTTCCTCTGAATGTGAAAGAAGCTACATGACAAAATGAACTGGCATTTTGATGGCATTTATGTCAGGATGCAAAGGCATCGACGACATCTGAAATAGAGAAACGTTTTGTAGTAGACAAAAATGCACTCAAAACCATATTTTAGTTTTATTCAATTAAATGTTTAACATTCATAAATGTATTATTGTGTAAGGTGTATAATTTTCCATTTATTCCTGTAGGTAAGATATAAATATAAAATGTCATGAAGAATAATATAAAGCAAACATTATTGTTGAATTGTGTTTAATGTTGTGTTCAACTCATTTTATTATGCTATAATATTTGTTTGATTATATTTATCAAATAGCTCATAAATAAGTAATAAAGGGGGAGAGCTTCTTGGCTGCATGCTGTCCGTTTTACATTTTTATTTTTGTTCTCGGTACAAGGTTCTTAGTTTGAATATTTTGTCTCTTTCTATACTGATCCTTTTTTTCATATTTCTAAATTATTGCAGGGTCAATGCTGAGAAGTTCAAAGAGGAACACGTGGCCAAGAGGAAGATGCAGATGACGAGCAACCATCTACAAGTAGTTCAGGCACACATCAACCCCAGCCGGCCTGCAGGTCTTTACACTCCACAACAGTACCAAGCCTTGATCGTGAAAGAATGGCAACCATAGAATATAAGACAGATTTAAAGAGGATTGTACAAGGCAAGGAATGCCAAAAGTCCCACTAAGCAACATGCATACTAAAAGAAAAACGCCATTGTAAATTATTTTATTTTTGTTTGTGTCTTATTTGAACTGAGAGTTTGTGTGTGTAAGACAGTGCACACAATGCTCATTGTTGAAAACGACTGGCCTGTGGTCTTAGTAGTGTAGGAGTCAATTTCTGCCATTACCATTTTGGTGTGTGACATTTACAATAAATCTGGCTGAGCAGAGGTCTGTGTGTGTGTGTGTGTGTGTGAGGAAGGGATGGGGTGATGTTCATGTGTGCCCAGGTGTGTGATGAGGCTCTTTGCAACAGAGTAAAAAACGTGGCTCTTGGTCTCTGACTGGTTGGCCACCACTACTCTATTGTATTCAAATTATTTTAAGTTAACTAGAGTTCTCTTCACTAACATGATACACGGTCAAAACATCACCCCTTCATCAAAGAGTTGCAAAACATAGCAGAGAAATGGGAACCAACAACAGAGGTAGTCACAGTATACTGGCTAACCACTCAAGCCACCATATAAGTTAACATTAGCCTATTAAGGCAAACAAATATTCCTGCCAGCTATTGGTAGTCTGCCAAATATCAGGAAAAGGCCTATTTTTTGTTAAGTATTGTTTATTGATGATACTCAGTTTACCCCCATTAAAAAAATTAACAATTATTAGCAATGAATGTAATAGATGTGTTACATGAATATGATATTACAACAGATTCAGAGCATTGGTGAAAAATCATCTTGCTAGCTATCCCTTTTGTTAACTTCAGCAGATGATAATGCTATTACGCCTAAATCTAACAAGTTTATCAGTCAATTTATGGGGAATTCGTAATGATATCACATCATACAGTAGGCTGTAGTACTAAATGGTATAGTAATTTTATTTCTCAACATTTGTATTCATTTGCTTCTGGGTCATTTTAGGGCTAGTGTAGATGTGCACAGGTTTGTAGAAAAACACTTTCATAGCCTACTCATGCACCATTCTTTATAAACCAGAGCTAGTTTTTGCAACAGCTTTGTTAAAGTTATATTATTAGATAAACCATCTCCCAGGTCTTAAATATGTTTTGTTTGATATCAAATAAGTATGTTAAGTAATACTACAAGCTAGAATACCTAATCCTCTGCCAGCGGGCATCATTATTTTATTCCTGACCAATTACAGGTATTACTTTTTTATTGTGCGTTTACTGAAGTATTGGTCTTACAAAAGCATTTAGAGTGGCATTAAAAAAAAGTCGTAAATGTAATGTCATTAAACCTGCAGACACCCTGTGGCAGCAGCGCTGGAAACTTAAATACCACAAACTTGATTAAGAGGGAGTAAAAGATGGTAGTGTATTGGTATCAATATCAGCAGATACTCAAGGTTGTGATATCGGAATCGGTATTGAATATGAAAAAGTGGTATCGAGCCACCCCTACATAAAACACACATCAATTTAATTTTGTAAACAGACTGCTTTCGATCTAATCCTGCAAAATATGCTGCATATGACTGTACTGCAATCCAGAGTAAGGATGGATCCATTATTATTGGCGGCTAACATGACCAGATTTTAGTTAGCTAAAAATACAAGTACTTTGTGCAATTCTTGTGCTTTTTTTCTACAAATGGATTTCTGTTATTCCAGGACCCATTTGGTGGCACCCTGCCAGCACCCAACATTGATGTAGGTGGTTAATTGATAAACATAAATGCACCACGTGTATTATATATGCAACACAATAAGCTAGTTAACCTAGTGTAGTTCAGATTTAATATTGGTTGCATTTGCCCGACTCTAAATGCAACAAAACGAGACTGTGGAAATTTACATTTATCTTATACTGATCACAAAAACATTAGTTTCAGTAAACACTGCAAGGACAAATAAAAATATCCTAAATAACACTCAGAATCAGACAAAGCTGATAAGCTAACTAACAAACAAATTAACTGAGTTGATTTGACGTAAGCTTACGGAGCAGCAGCAATCACCTGCTATTACTGTATGGTATATCTGCCAGCAATTGTTAAGTTGTAGTTAAGTTGCTCAGAAAAGCACTTATGGTTACCTTCAACAAAATACAAAGTAATAAAATTAGCATGACTGTCCAAATGTATTAAGACCTTAGAAAATCAGATTTCAGACATTGTAAGACAATTTTAGGCCTCTGGAAAATGAAATTAAGACTATTTAAGACTTTTTAAGGACCTGCGGATACCCTGCTTTGAGTGTCTTTGGAGTCTGGTTTTAAGCACAATCCACGCAGGAAAATGTAGATTTTTCATTTCAGCTATAGTAATAGAAAAAGTTGTATCGGTCTCTGCGAATTTTTCCCACTCAAATTCGGAATCGGATTTAAAAAATCTCATATCGGTCGGGCTCTAGATGCAGCAGTGTAAGAGATGCTCTGTCTGTCACGCAGACTCTTCATGGTTTTAGATGTTGTTAGAGGACATGCATCTCGAAAAAAGTATTGGCCATAATCAATGTACAAATCCACAGTTTAACAATTATTTAAATTCATAGTCGGCTCTAATTAATCGGGCAGTTTCCCAAACCTCTCCTCGGGGACCCCCAGACAGGCCATGTTTTTGTTTTAACCCTGAAATTGCACACCTGAGTCAATTAACCAAAGGCGTAATGTGTAGTTATTGTAGTTATTGTGTAGCACTAATTGAACCGGTTGTGCAATAAACTTTGCACTTCGTGAGAAAAAATCTTATGTTAATGCAGATCTGTGGTCTCAAATCAAAAGTACTAATACACAGTGCTGCTTTTTCTCTATACTAAAATCTAACTTGGCAGATTTTTCTGCACCACGAATGTAATGTTTTTCTTACCTTTAACGTTTGTTGTTGGTGGGCGTATACTAGGGCTGGGTGATATGGCCAAAAAATGATATCACGATATAAAATAGATATTTTTTCGATACGATATGTCTGACGATATATTGAAATATATATATAGGACCTGCTGTGACTTGATTAAATCAAAGTGCATTGTCTGCCGTATAAAGAAATAAAAACAATACATACAAAAAATATGGATTGACCTTGTTATATTTCTGTTTTAGGTTAGTGCTGCCACTATCACAAATTTTCTAACAACTAATCTTTCAACAAATTTTTCGATTGGTCGACTAATCTAAATGACTAATTTTAAAAAAGTGTTTGTTTTTCGTTGTGTCCATTTTATTTTAAACTCAACTGAAGGGCAAAAACATTAAATGTCACCTGTGCCATAAATAATATACATTTTACCAAATAAAAAATTACAACGTGGGATGTTTTCCACATTCCAAAAATATATTGCACAAAGTTGCAAAGCTCATTAAGTAAACTGTTCAAAAACCTTATGTATTAATCTAAGCACAAGTATCTGCATTTCCATTAGGCTATACCATATTAGTCCGAGTCTGGACTAGCCTACGACGCTTCGCTTAGCTCCCCCCGCTTAGCTCTGCCTAATAATGAATTGCGCTGAAAGCAGGCAGGCACAAAGCTATGCTGCTACATTTACACTTGCGTGCACGACAAGGTTTAAAACATTACTGCCAAAGTCTAAGTAGCCTGTTTAATATCCAAAGACAGTGTACTTCTAATAAACAGTACAGACTAGCTTGCCGTTTCAACAATAATCATATACCTAACGTTGCATTTTTCTTTACTGTGATCGCATTTAAATGGGATAATGCTTCCCTGCAATATGAGGTGATTTGTTGCACACAGAATCACAGCCTAAAATGCACCGAGTTACGCGTGCATATTATTGAAAAACACTGTAGAATCACAACTCCATTTTCCTCAAAGCAATTCTCCAGTAGAGTTGAAATGGCAAAATTCGAAATTGGTGTTCTCATTGCTGTTTTCATGTAGCCTAATATTTGTAAAAAAATATATTACAATCCTCAAGGAAATGTACACATTTAAGTACAGGAACAAACGAAGGATGCAAGTTATTAGGCTAGTCGCTGCATACTGTATCTGTAGAAAACGGCATGAGGAACGCCCCATAAAAAGCCTCAAAGCCACCTTCAGGAAGGAAAGACAAATGTTGATAGTTTGCAATACTTCTACCGATTCTAATAAAACAATCAAAAACCTTAACAGAATATTATATTAAGTCAACCCTGTTTGGAGAAAGTACTTAAAACAGACATTCTAATCTTACACAAAACGCTTGCAATGCTTAGTGCAAATGTGAACTGAACACAAACATGCTACTACTGAATTCGCTTTCACAAATGTGTTTCTTTCATTTTAGCTAATTAGGGAAGGAGACGTAAACTATTGACATTTGTAACAAATATTACAGATATGTTAGATGTTTCTTTGTTTCAGAACAAAACCAGCTGTTATGGCGATGTCGATATGGGATATTCTTCTCGATATTATTTTCAAAAACTCGATAACGATAAATATCGAATTATCGCCCAGCCCTAGCGTATACGCAGTCACCTTGGGCCATTTCTGATTGGTGAGCTTAACTTAATATCAAGGAGAAATGCATGAATTTGTAAACCGGCGGGCGGGGTGGCCCATGGCAAACTCATGGGCTTCCGGGGTGGATGCCGCCACGTTAGAGCGAGAGAGGGAGGGATGTAGTCAGTTTAAACTAATTCGAGAGAGGGAGTTAGTTGCGTGGTGTTGGCAGACTGGCTGCGCCAGGTCGCGACAGCTATACCGTGACGGAGGTCAACATGAAGGGGAGTTCGGATGGGAGTGTGGATGTTGCCGTTGTAGCGGAAAGTCACCTTACGTACGGAGGAAGAAGACGCGTGCACGAAACAAAGAGGGTGGTGATTTTAGTTCGGGAGATGGTGAAGGGCTGGCACAGTGGTGTTGTGGAGCAGGGGTATAAAGAGATAGTGGTGTTTGCAGCCCTGACGGGTAAGGTGTTACACCCGGTATCACTCACTGCAGCGATTAAGGAACAGGTTGGGAGGATGAAAGATGCAAGGTGTTTTAGTGGTGGTAGGGTACTTATTGTGGTGGGTAGTGTGTCTCAAAGGGATAAGTTACTGAAATTAGAGGTGTTGAATGGGGATAAGGGGAACTGTCAGGTGCCTGGGAGTGCTGCGAAGGTGAGAGGGGTGATCGCAGGTGTTCCGGAAGATCTGTCCATGGAGGAGCTCAAAGAGGTGTTGACGGGAGAGGTTGTGGTGAAAGCGAGACGGTTGCGCAATAGAATGTTGGGGATGGAGACTGTGAGTCCAACTGTATTTTCGGAGTTTGGAGGGCTGTTACCCAACGTGCACCCTACTCAGCATCTTAGTTTTTATGTGAAGGAATATGTGCCACCTCTGCTAAATTGTTTTAAATGCCAGCATATGGGGCATGTGGCTGCGGTGTGCAGAGGGCAGGGTCGATGTGCTAGGTGTGGGGGTCCACGTGAGTATGGAAAGTGTGGGGTAGGGGACAAGGTGAGGTGTTGTAATTGTGGTGGGGAGCACAGTGCTGCATTTGGGGGGTGTATGGTTCAGAAGCGGGCAACAAAGGCTCAACGGGTTAAGGTGGTGGATAAGGTCACTTATGCTGAAGCGGTGCGGAGAGTGGGGGGCCTTGGGTTGAGTGTGCAGATGGAGAAGGAACGCGGTGCAGGCCAGGTGCTGGAGGTGTCTGGGTGTTCACAAGGTGATGTTGTCTGAGATGTGTAAACATGAGTGTGTGGTTGGTAAGGATACATTGGTGCTAAGTTATTGATACATAAGTTTGAGTTTCTGGTGTTCCTATGTAGTGTGGTTAATATCTATAGTCAGGTTACGGGAAGGAATGCTAAAGAAAGATGTTATGGTGGGTGCTGCTAGGGAGTTTATGGGTGTTACTGACGTTATGGGGAGATGATTCATGAGTTTATGAAGGTTAGGAGGAGGGTAGGTAGTGGGTTGTGGGGGGTTGCTGGGGATGGGTATGGGTGTGGGGTGGTGTAGTGGGCTGTATTTCCAGGTCTTAGGGTGGCAGGTGGAGTTGGGTGGACTTGAATTAGGTGGGCTCTGACCAGCCTCACACTCCGGTACAGTTGGTGGTGGTATATGCACCTTTAAGTCGGTTGCAATCTGCCATTATACTCATAGAAGAATTTGTAAACATATTGACACAACAGTTAAAACTTGGGACAGACGTGCAAAAAATTGCAGCCTTTGCGATTTGCTATTCGCATTGTCTCAAATTGCGATTTCGATTTGAAATAGATTAATCAGCCCTACTCAGAAAAAAATTATGTGATCACGTAATCAAGAACAACAGTAACAACCGACATAATGAAACAATTTGTATGAAACTGTCATTCCATGAGACAAAGCATGACTACAGATCTCGCTCGATGTAGAACTGTGTTGTTTTCCCCACTTAAAATCATTTATGAAACACATTACTGTCCCAGAAATATCTGGGATATGCTAAAGTCTAATCTAGCGTGTAGTGATCCTTTAAAGCCTATTTTCCATTGCCCAACATAAAATGCACCATACTGCTCCACGCCAACACGGACTGCTCGAGTACAGTGCTGGTCGTGTTTCCACAACCGATCAGAGAATGGTTTGTGCTTGTAAGTTTTTGTGGTTGACAGTGGCAGATAGAGAAAATTGTGCGCTACAATACAACATGAGAGAGGAAAACAATTGCATGCCTCAACAATTTACAGAAAATATATTTAAAACGATTGGTAGAACAACAACACCAGGCATCTTGTAAGTCTGACTCAAACAACTGTTTGCATAGAGAAGTATTTCAGCCTAACGGGGTATAGAATTTCAGAAATCACGCAAAATCACCTGCTAACCAGCAGGACGGTTGTAGATAAGAACACCATACGTACCAGTACAGTGCTGTAATAGGAAAGAGCCATATGTAGTCTAATCACGAATGCATTGAATACATAATGTTAGCAGTAGCACTACCAAACAGAATGGCTTGGAACAAATACAAAGGGTCCCACGCACCTCTGTCTGTACATCATGGCCTTAGCTCAAGCAGGACTGTAGGATTGATTCCAACAGGTATCACTCACAGAAAAATATTAAAATGTAGGCACTCACTGCTATAGCTTCCTGTGGATGAGAGTGTCTGCTAAATGACTACAGGGCCATAGATACAATAATCAGATCTGAAAAATCTGGGTATAGGAGGAAAATAGGGCTGGGCAATATATCGATATTATATCGATATCGTGATATTAGACTTATTATCGTCTTAGATTTTGGATATCGTTATACCGTGATATTATAAAAGTGTTATCTTTTCCTGTTTTTAAAAGGCTGGATTAAAGTGAAGTGATGTAATTTTCTGAACTTACTAGACTGTTCTAGCATTTCTATTATTTGCCTTTACCCCACTTAATTATTATATCAATGATGATCATTTATCAAAAATATAATTGTGTAAATATTTATTTGTAAGCACCAATTGTCAACCCTACAATATCGCCACAATATCTATATTGAGCTATTTGGTCAACAATATCGTGATATTAGATTGTTATCCATATTGCCCAGCTCTATATGTCATACTCACCACATCCAATATGATTGAGCATTATTCTTTTACTATAATAAATGTGAATATTAAACTGACAGAGCTTGGTAAATGTTCCAAAATAATGTCTGTGTCTTGCACACCTCTTTGACAAAGAAAGTGCAATTCTTCACCTGTTAATTTTAATACAGAAATCTCCCTTTTTTTCTTTACATACATGTACACATTTTCCAAACTTAAAAAATAATTAAATATCAAGATATATATCTTTAGTCATTAACGCTACAAAATATATCATGATATTCGTTTTGGGCAATATCGCCCAGCCCTAGAGGAAAATATGTCAAAACATAAATACACATCTGAAATCTTTCAATACTAAAACGGCGATGAACGGAACCAGCTGAAAAACAGGGAGAATTGGTTTGTGGGTTAGGGAATGGTGTCTGCATGACCACTGCCATCTCATTGCTTCTGTGTGGACCAAACGGAAGTAAACAAATGCAACTGTGAAGTGAATGCACATGATGTATTTGCCTAAAGTTAAAAACAGTTGTACATGGAATTACATAACTGAACCATTCTGGATTAGTATATGCCAACGACTGTACCCCTTTTGGCAGCATGCTCCAACATTGGACAGTAGGATAAAATCCATCAGCTTGGGTGGAAAAGTATTTGCATGTAGAGCAATGCTCAAGAAAGTATTTCACCAAATTCTTTGATTGGTTTATAACCTATTAATTACTGTCAATGTTTGAGTAAACATTATATTCCATTTTGCATCTAAAGTATAGTTGCTAGCTTGTTGCCCATTTGCATTCTGATTAGACAAAACCAGAGCCATAGAGAGAGAGTTGCGTCAACTCCGTTCACTTCATCAGTCAGTTTTTTTACAGCAATGGCGGATCATGGAGACCGTCAACAGTTCCAAACTACCCGTGTCGCCGTAGAGAAATAACGGTTCATCAGCTCCTTACTGAGGTAATAACTTTAAAATCCGAATTACTTTTTAATCCTGCATTGCAGACACACTTTAGCTGACGTTATTTTGCGTAAGTTTATAAAATCAATTAATTTAAATGTATGAGGAAAACTAGCTAACTTAAACAGTTAAAAATAAATTTGTAAATTTGTAAATTTGAAACAACTTTCATATTGATCATACCAAAAATCGCTCTTGTTAGAGCTGCTCCCATAGACTTCAATGTATTAAAATCATACGCTTGTAACTTTTTAGAGACGCATGAACCACGTGACCGTACCACGTGACATAATTTTTTACCCTCCATTGACGCAACTCTCTCTCTCTATGGCTCATTACCGTTCTTTCAGCGACAATATATTATGCTAGCGACACTAACGCGGATTTTGTTTTTCAAAATAATAGCGCTCATTCCAATGCATGAAATAATGATAGTAAATTCATTTTAAAGCTAGTGAATTATAATAAAATCAAATTTTATAATGCGTTTAAGGAACTATTAAAATAGTTTGATGGGGAAAAAACGTATTT
>JACXGM010020148.1:0-17975 GCA_016801145.1 Umbra pygmaea | reverse complement strand
GCCGAGGAGATACAGAGCAGACGGGGAGAGAGGAGGTAAAGGAGTGAGCTGAGGAGATACAGAGCAGACTGGGAGAGAGGAAGTAAAGGAGAAGGCCAAGGAGATACAGAGTAAACGGGGAGAGAGGAGGTAAAGGAGAGGCTGGACTGGCAAGGTGGTGGCAGAGAGAAAGGCCTCGATTTGGGGCTTTGAGTTTTGGGTGGCCTGGTAGTGAGATGGGCCTGACTGGGGGGTCTGAAGGGAGGCCTATGTCCATCTCTACTGGGGGGGGGGAGACAGTCAGAACACAACAGATGATAGGCTGGTACATAGCCTGGGGTGGAGTGCAATAGGCCAGTAAACAATTGATTGCTTGTTAATGATGGAGATAGTTGAATTATTGGAAATGTATAATGTATTTAGAGACACTACATTCCATAATGGCATATTTCAATTATAATGTAATAATGATAAACCTGTTCACAATAAAACAGCTATAAATAAATAGCAATAATATTTACAACCTCTGTCTTCTACAGGTTATCTACCTAGGGCTGCATTTAATTCATGACAAAATTCAACTGTGTAGCAGACTGAAAGACATACTGTACAATACAAACTTTCAGGACAGGTTTTAGGATTACAATTATTTCCCAAGCATTTGGAAAGAAATTAAATGAAATTGTATATGCGGCCTGAGATTAGATTAGAACCGCAAAATTTTTACATATTACCCCAATTCTAGACTCTATCCACTGCTGCTCCTCAAGGCTAGGGCTGATTTCAAAGTTTTATTGTAAACCTACAAAGGAATACATGGACGTTCCCCTATTTATCTGCTGCCATATGTACCTACAGGTGCGTTACGATCACAAGATGCAGGCCTCCTTACTGTTTGTAGAATTTGTAAACAAACAGTGGAGGAAGGGTTTTCTCATATAGAGCTCTACATTAGTGGAATGATCTGCCAACCTATGTGAGAGACGCAGACTCAGTCTAAACATTTAAGTCTATGCTGAAGACTCATACCTTCAGTAAGTTCTATGATATAGTGTAGTCTGGCCCAGGGGGCTAAAGGTGAATGACAGCACTGTGTGATGGGAGACGGGAAGTATTAAGGTACTAGACCTAAGGTACGCCTATTCTAATGTTTGTTTCTAGGAACATGCTTCAGTACCATGTGGCCTGATGACTCCTTCCTGTCTCTGTTCTATGCCTACCCCACTCTGCTGGTGCCCACGTCACTGCTATTGGTGATAATGTTTCCACCTGGTGACTCCAGCTGTACATCTCCAGAGAGCCTCCCGTTGTCACTGCAACAAAGACCACTGAATTGTGTTGATGCTACACAAAGACTGTGGTCACAGACCATGCATTTCTATCTTAATGTATGGACACAAATTGAACACTGATAAACAATGTGACCTTAATGCGAAGTGCTGTGTACCCTCAGATTCCCCACCCAGTACAGTCAAAAGAAGACTGGCCACCACTTTGAGTCTGGCCTCTCTAGGTTTCTTCCTAGGCTCCACCTACTATGGAGTTTTTCCTAGCCACTGTGCATCATGCTGTTGTAAAAAGGGCTTTATAAAATGATTGAATTTGATTGATTGAGATTGGGATGCGAAAATATATAATAATATAAAGGCACATAATCCAATGGTGAGATTTCACAGCAAACAGTTGCAAAGAAACATAATTTGTCCAGAGTTTGCTTTGGAATGTTGTAAGCGGACGTTATTTCCCCTTCTTTTCAATCACCTCAGCAAAACTCCACATCACACTGCAAAAACCCACATCTGAAAACAAGACAATAAGTAAGATGGAATTTGCTTAAAGTAAGCAAAACTATCTGCCAGTGAACTGAGGCAATTGAAATTGGTTAAATTCATTAAAATCAGACAAAGAAAAAAGGTACATAGTCTAACATAATAAGTAAACATTTCTTAAAATAAGATAAAAATATCTAAAATTATGAATACAAGATAATTAGGCTGTTCAGAGTTGTCATTTTAGCAGTGCAGACAGGATGGTGCTACCTGTAGCTTTTCTTTAGTAGAAAAAAGAACCAACTAGTGGTGTTGTACAGAGGAAAGTCCCTACCCATGCACATCAGATTGGTCAGACCCTGACAAGCAGAGAGACATACTTTGATGTTTGAAATAATAATTGACCCAAAATCCAAAAAATATAACAGTGGAATGAAGGAGCTGCCTTCAGCAATCTATGGTACATACTTACTGTACTTGTTTTTTCCACTTTTTGCCCTGGTTGACTCAGCAAATCTACTGTCCAACACACTGTGAAGAAGCTGTTTTAGGTGGAGTCAACCTGCTGTACATTTTAGAACACTGTCATTCTCCAGTCAAGTCTTCATGCTATGGCTGCGCGATAACCGTATTCAACGCCAACAGTTTGATTTAATTTATCATATCATGGATATTTGGTAAATTATGGTGTTTTCAGTAATACCATATTGAATAAATTCATTCCAGACTATTCAGGAATTTAACTAGGGCAAATAAACAATCAGATTGGCTGTATCTTTTAAGTCATTATACAGCATCTAATCAGTGCCTCCCTTGTTACAACGCACCTTCAGCTTTCTCTCCCTAAATGATGCAGCCAACTTTGGGTTAATTAGCCATATTCATTGATTAAAGAATAATAAGACCTGAAAATGACACAAGTATAAAATATGTGGAAACATATTCCTCCTAAAAAATATATATACTGTGCCCTTGCGAAAGTTCATCTCACAAATATCTTTGTCGAACTGGCATGCCTGACATGATTGCTGACAATGGCAAACCATTATAACAGTATTTTAAAGTGACTAGTACCTACTCTTTAGTTACTAGTATCTACACTGCATTCCAAATTATTATGCAAATTATATTTTACACAGATTTTCCTAAATAGTCGATGCAAATGACAGTCAGTATAATTTTCAAGTCACCAACCGTTAGGGATTAAGTCGAATTTCATTGAAAAAAACATCCAATGAAAACATTCTTTATTTTTCAAAAACAAAAAACTCAAAATGCACAGTTCCAAATTATTATGCACAACAGAGTTTCAAAACATTTTATTTGTTGTAAAGAACTGAAAATATTTACTGAAATCAAAATCTATTTCAATCAAACACATCGTAACAGGGCAAGTTACATGTTAACATAGGACCCCGTCTTTGATATCACCTTCACAATTCTTGCATCCATTGAACTTGTGAGTTTATGGAGAGTTTCTGCTTGAATTTCTTTGCAGAATGTCAGAACAGCCTCCGAGAGCTGCTATTTGATGCAAACTGCCTCCCAACCTCATAGATCTTTTGCTTGAGGATTCTCCAAAGGTTCTCAAGAGGGTTGATGTCAGGGGAGGTTGGGGGCCACACCATGAGTTTTTCTCCTTTTATGCCCATCGCAGCCAATGACACAGAGGTATTTTTTGCAGCATAAGATGGTGCATTGTCATGCATGAAGATGATTTTGCTACGAAGGCATGGTTCTTCTTTTTGTACCAAGTGGTCGATCAGAAACTCTATATACTTTGCAGAGGTCATTTTCACACCTTTAGGGACCCTAAAGGGGCCTACCAACTCTAATACTCTGTTTGCTGCTTTGTAATGGCATTTTAGCAGCTGCTCTCTTAATCCAATGAATTTGTCTGGCAGTAACCTTCCTCATTATGCCTTTGTCTGCACAAACCTGTCTGTGTTCGTAAAATATCTAATGTTTTCATAGCTTTTCCAAGGCATTGTACTATTTGATGCTTTTCCGCAGCAGAGAGGTCCTTTTTCTTTCCCATATTGCTTGAAACCTGTGGCCTGCTTAATAATGTGGAACATCCTTCTTAAGTAGTTTTCCTTTAATTGGGCTCACCTGGCAAACTAATTATCACAGGTGTCTGAGATTGATTTCAGTGATCCAATGAGCCTGGAGACACAATATCATCCATGGGTTGATTGAAAAACAAAAAATGTAATGTTTATGACATTTAATTCCAATTTGCAAAATAATTTGGAACGCAGTGTATTCCATTTTCCCAGTTTTAATAATGCAATTACTGTGGAATCATTCTAATCATTTATTATAACTCATAATAACTCACAGACAACAGGTCTGTGATTAAAATCGTTGATCTGAATGTGCTCATGATGGATGTAAATTGTTGCCAAAATAGGCCTATTGTTATGTTATTTCATTTTGCTCCCATTTTAAATGACCAAATGTAAAGTGATGATTTAACATAATCTCATATTTAGTACTTGAAAATCCTTTGCTTTGATGAAAAATATGCATTTGAATAACTCTGAAACACTTGTATATTGTTATACATAGTATGCAGGAACCAACAGAGAGTAAATCACTTACTTTTTCCCCCCTCTACATATTATTGTTGCAACGTATTTCAGTCAGATTATCGTGATAATACATTCTGTCCATTTCGTGTAAGTCTACTTCATGTAATTCATGAACATCACTCTGGTACTCGTAAACACTGCTGATGATCTTTTCTCAGTGGTTCACATAGTATTAAAACCAGCCAAACTGCTTACTTAAGTACTAGGGCCCTGGATTTCAACTGCCCTAGGCAGTATTGGTGTGCATCAGCAAATTCTTTCAGCTTCCTGCAACTGCATCTGCAACCAAACAACCATAATAAGGTTGCGTATTTTGGTCAAATTCTAGCCCCCTTCGTTAGACACATACAAACACACACTGCACAGAAAACAATGTACTTCTATATTGCATATATAGTTGCATTTTAGAGTAGGGGAAATGTGCTGGGACTTATTATTAATGTTATTGGACTTCGTTGAAATTATAGAAAAATATTTTGTAGATTTCCATGTTTAAGATTCTGTCACACAGCATTATCAACATAGCGTACATGTCTAGGTTCCCATATGGGATATGACACGTGCTGCAGAGTATGAAGGTCTATAGGCCTGGCACTCAACCTAGCAAACACAAGGACAGAGAGAAAATAGATGCGCAGCGCAGAGCTAAAAACAGCCAGCGTGACTGACACATAGTGCCGTCTCATACCTGTTCCTTGTCATGTGCTGGGAAGATGTTTTCATTGTGTTCCCTAAACCCTTTTCATCATGCTGCCTGTTATTCCGAAACAACATAAGATGCACACTCTCGTTATCGCCATTTAGTAGCGGAGCCAGAAATGTGCCAGTAGGTGGGACGGAAAAGTAGTCAGTAGGCCGAAATTGAATTATTCAAATCATTAGGTAATTAAAAGCATACCCTAATAAAACCCTTTAGAGGGACTACTTAAACAGAAGAAAAATCATAACAACTGATATGACATTAAAAAATAATGGGCATAGACATCTGGTAAATGCTCTGCATCACTCAAGTCACTGCATTAGAAAATGTTATGCCAATAATGCCATTTTGTAGGCTGCGGTTCATTTAAACCCACAATAGCAACATTTATACATTGTCTGTACTACAATATACTTTTTTGATTCCCATGCCCACACACTTCTAATTCTGAAAGGTGAAAGCATACCTGTGAAGGGTTTTCGACTTGGCAGTAGTCATACATTTATAAACAGAACCCATGACCAGTCAGACTTATTTGAACCTGTGGATATACTGTACTCTGTGGATTCTCTGAAATTAGGGTTGTATATATTGTTAAAACAGTGGCTTAGCTTAAATAAGATGATGTTTGTCAAACTCACTGTAATAAATTGTCTTTGGTGTTGAAATGATCAATGAAAATGGACATTATTGTCCAATAACCTGAACAACTAATTGCTTATCTCCCTGGATCTAACTCTCGAAACCAGTTGACAAAAACAGTGTGTGATATAACTTTCTATTAAATATTTTGTGGGCATTGAAGCTACACAGTTCTTGTTTTGTAGCTTGTCCTTCCACTTTAAGCAAATATAAAATAGCAGGGAGGCAATGAAATGGGTTGGTTTTTAAGACATGAGAGTATCCACAGAGCACAAACATCACAAAATCATTTGCAGAACACCAACTGTTGGAACTAGAAACTAGTGTGTTACATATTCTGAAAGAATAGTCTAGGGAACAAGACGTTGTCTTTACCTTTTGGCTATGAAATGTACCTTTATACTTTTTCCTCAGTCCTTTTTGTGCGGTTTTGTCACATTACCTTCTAACAAGTCCTGTGCGTCTTGCTGGCACTGTAGTAGGATGGTATACACTAGTGTCCCAAAATTTGGGTTTCACCAGAAATATTCATCTAAAATACATAATTGTTAGAACACTAAATTATGCTAAAAGTGGCATTGTGTTTTTGCACAAAAAATTATTAATCAGATATTTCCAACAATGAAACGGTAGATAATTGCAACATCAGTAATGTCGGGGTCCGCGTGGCATAGTGGGCTAAGTCGCTGCATTGCAGGACAGTCTACGCCACAATGAATGCTATTGTGCAGTATACTGTACTTATATATACGGTATACACGATATGACCACATGTGTGAGGACAAACCTACTATTGGTGGAGGAACGATAATGGTCTGGGGCTGTTTTTCAGGGTTTGGGATGCGCCCCTTAGTTACACTGAACTGTCATCTTAATATTATAGGATGAAACAAAGACATTTTAGTTGACTCCTTCCAACTTTGTGGCAACAGTTTGGGCCCCTGTCCTGTTGCAGCTTGACTGGGCCCCTGTGCACAAAGCGGGGTCCATAAATATAGGGTTCGAGGAGTTTGGTGTGGAGCAACTCGAGTGGCCTGCATAGAGCTCTGACCTTAATTGAAATGGCGATTGCGAGCCAGGCCTTCTCGTCCGACATCAGTGCCTGACCTCACAAATGCTCTTTTGGCTGAATGGAAACAAATTCCCACAGATATGGTACAAAATATTGTGGAAAGCCTTCCCAGAAGAGTGGGGGACTGTTATAGCCGCAAAGGGGAGGCCAACTTCATGTTAATCCCCATTGCTTTGGAATGGTAGCTTATACCGTTATGTGTTCCATATAAGGTCATAATTCCTGTTAGCCCAAACAGATTTAGGACAAAAACACATTCTTTCATAGGATAAAAAAACATACTTTCATTGGAAAAAAAACATACTTGATCTTATGTGTCCGCATGTCCTAATAAAAAATTGTTGCCATTTTCAAACCTCAGCCCAATAAATAAATAATAATTACCCATATTTGATTGGGTAAGCCTGGCTCTCAAGTGGGCGGGAACAGGTCCACCTTGGCCAACCCGTGCCTACGCAGCTGCTGTTATCCCTCCATCCTTTAATTATAAATGTTCCCTCACAATGTCTTATCTCTCTAGTTATCTTAATTATCTTCACATGATAAATCCAGGAGATGACAATTAAAAACGGTTTTAACAACCTCACCCCCGATTCACAACCTGTTTCCCGGCTGCCAAGCCACATAGAAAAACCTGTCAGCACAAGCCGTCGCCCAAACTTGTGATTCACCCAAACTATGAATATTTTGTGCAATAATTAAAGTGGGGATAATGAGAAATGCCACGCTTCTGTGAAGTCAGGAAATGGAACGCAGCAGCGGCCAATGAACTCTGCAGATTGGAAATAATGTCAAACTATCTGACGACAAGAGAAAAAATAACCATACAGGGATCAAGAAAATGGACCACAACTCAACTTCAAAAATGCTTTCATCATCCTCATCCGATCTCAATCTGTCCAACATAGAGAGAGAGACACACTTAAGAGACACGAGTGATAGAGACAGAATGATTGAGAGAGAGGAAGAGAGAGAGGACAAAAAGAGGAGTATGCAAGTTAAGGCCAACACGCAGAACTAGTAGATCAGTAGGAGCGATCAGCAGAAAGAGATAAGACACTGTTGGTTATTACAGTATCTCCTAGCTGGGGGAGTTCTGCCTCTGTTCTCCCCTCGGCTTTAAAGATGCGCCTGATGTGGCGTCTATGTCCCGCCTGTCATGGTGTCCACTGTGCGTGTCTGCCTACGAGAAGGGAATGTGACAGCGTCGAAGCATCACAGCACCGGAGAGACTAACATCACCAGAGAGGAAGAGGAGACGAGGCTGTCTGCAGGTGAAGGCAGACCACAATGATAGGAATAAGCTCTGGAAGCGCCTTTGATGCTTCTGTCCTAGTTGATGACGAGTGTCGTGCTGACTTCAACACCATCATACTCACTCTTGTCATGTCCATCGGAAGCTACTTGTGAAAAACAAAACAAAAATCACTGTATCATACTAGAGCATGTAAAGTTTGACACATCATTCATGCAGGGGAAACCAAGGGCAGTTATGTTGAGATTTGAACAGGGCTCCGGTGATTGCAAATCTTTGGTGCACTACACAGGCTTTGTTGTGGTTACAGTAACAGCAGGAACACAAACTCAGCCCTGGGTCTGCCTTCCTGCCATCTAACTCTTTCTGTACTCTCCCTTTATTTCTCACTCACTCACTATTTTTTAGCTATTTCCTGGTTCGTTTCTTTATTGTCTGTGCCATTCTAAACAAGTTAAGATTGCTTTGTTGGCAGGAAATGCAATTTGTAGATATTGCCAAAGTTAGATAGTTCCGCAGTATTTTAGTAAATATACAGTACAATACAATGATAATAATGAATTACAGCTTATTTCCATAATACAAATAACAATACAAGTTCAATAATCCTATCTATAAGAATTATGCTGTTGTAGGTTAGTCATTAAATTGAATTAAAAAAATAATAAAGAGGCTAAAATGTACATGGATGAATGTTACACCATCTGTTACCCAGATACATTCAAAATCATTATATGCAGAGATGGGAATTGATTGGCTTAAATAATCAAAAAGGTTATCTTGTTTTGGAGCATATAGTGTGGGAGAAGGTCTTTCTACCCAGTGGTTCCTGCCTATGCAGCCCATCGTTTGGCATTGCATCTCCCTACTGGGAGATGTGGCTCTGCTGTAGCAAATCAATTGTTAATAAACCATCCGAAAGCTTCCCCTGTCCTACCTTTTCATTTCCTCTCCTAGCAGCCCCAGAGCTGCAGGAAAAATGTTGCCTGCCATCGCAGAGAATGAATGGCAACAGGCAGAAGAAAACAGGGGGAGGGATGGAGGGGAGGGGCTCAACACCTATACAATTAACTGAACAAATCAATGTTCTTAATTAGTCAGGGATTTACAAGCTGAGCTGCAGCGCGCCTGAGACGTGACTGACGTAGGATCCCAGTCTCTCTGTAGGCTTGTGTTGGTGGGGGAGATGCAGCGGGAGGCCACTCTCCAAGCTTCCTAGGTGCTGCTAGCTCCCTACGCTCCCTTTCTTTAAAGCTACAGTCCGAGACTTTCGTAATTGCAAAACTATTTTTAGGCCCCCCATTTTAGTCCAGATGTGTAGTAGGGATCGACCTATGGATTATTTTGTGACGATGCCGATACAGATATTTTTTCATCAGCCTTAGCCGATGACCGATACGGGCTTTCGATTTTCTTGAGCCGATATTTGGAGCCGATACTGCTTTTGCTCCCTCAATGATAACAAATGTAAAAAAGAAACATTTGTTGAACTTATATATTATATGTTAAACAATATTTAAGAAATAGTAAAAACCGGTGATGTAGAACAAGGTGCAGTTCATTGTCTGGACGTGAACTGCAGCGTCTCCAGCAACACAGAGCTGCCTGTGTGGACGCCTTTCTGTAAGTAATGCCGGGAAAATCGGCGAACACAGCAGCCGCGTTTTAACCGATGCAGATACACCCGATAAAATTGGTCTATCACTTATGTGTAGTATATTGTTTATATTATATCAACCGTAAATCTCAGAATTTCTCCCAAATTACGTTCTCAGGAAACTATTTTGAAAACCTAAATTACGTTCTATGCCAACCTATTTAGGGTGTTAACTTGAATTACGTTGCTCCGGTACATTTCGTTTAGCGGATTTATGCGAGAACATTCCATACATTCCATAGCGTTCGAAATTATATTGCAACATTCACATTTAAGGTAAGGTAGGAGGATACTAACGGTTAAAGTTAGATATGACGTTGCTGGGGTTAAGGTTAGAATTAGGGTTAGGGTTAACATTACAAAAACCAACAATCGCGTGTCTGCATGACAAACAACAAAACACACAAAGTGCCGGTCTGGATTTGACCTCGCGAACACTGGCATGCAAGTCGCAGATTTTATATGTCCACCATCCCCGACCTCCGCCCTAGCAAAAACTATGCTATTTACATGCTACGTCATGATCTTCTAATGTTCATATTGAACGTTATTCGAGTGTTCAATTTAGTTCCCTACAAACGTAATTGACCCTCTCATACGTTCATATTTGACATATTTCGGTATTACAAAATAGTTCCTTCAGAACGTATTTAAACGTGCAATATGTAATTTTTGGCCACCAGGAGGCTCTCAATCAAAACAATAGCAAAAGATGTACTTGGATGACGTCGGGAGGTTGCGTGGGATCATGGGTTTTGTTATCGTCTTCAATGACAACCTTCCAATGTAGTGTCTCCGGCAGAAAAAATTTTCACTGACAAAGTAATGTATTGTTAAAAATATTATAACTTTATTCACGTTATGTTTGGCGGCTCCCTGGAACTTAGAGCAACTATATATATATGACGTAATTGACGGGCGACAAAAAGAAACGTCCCGTGTCTTCAAATTAAATTACAAATTTCTCTGGATTTGAAAGTTGGTGGAAACATTTAGGATAATGTAAGTACACAACTAAGAAATATATATAATATATGTATAGTGATGTTTTCTTTCAATGCAAAGTTTGTATTTTGTTATTGTTTTGATTGATATTACATATTGTACCTTTAATGTGATTTAGGGCTGTATTATATGCACAATCTAAGAAGAATCATTGTCTTACCGTAGCTTGAAACCTGACGGTGTTCTATCCACTGTTGCAAGCAATCCCTTGCCTAACATCAAGCAGTGATTTCCCAACAAATGTGTAAAGTATGATTTGCTAAAGTAGAAGAAGTACTGTTGACAAGCTGTCCATCAAACCAGAGCTATACGGTGATATCTAATGCATTTGCAGGGTGGGCATAACCTCTAAACACAGGAGAAGAAGAGTGGGGACTCGTTTTAGCTCTACAGCACCTAAATATTATTAGTTTTTTACCTAGAGGGTCAAATTGTTCTTATCTTGTATCTATAAGTTTCTCTCATCCATCTTTCTCCCTCTCTCCCTCACTCTCTCTCTTCCTACTCTCTCTTCTTTCTCTCTTCTCTGTCTCTCTCCTAGTCGTTGTTTGCTAATTAGGTGTGGGAAAGACAGCTGGATTACACAGTCACTTTGTAATCCTTTCATGTCGGTGTTTAGGATAATCACCCTCTAGACCAGGTACCTGCATCCAGGTCCTCTGTCTACAGCACTTGATATGTGTGTCCTCTAGGGCTGGGCATCGTTCAAAATCTTTTGATCCGGTTCCTTAACTATACTTTTTTCGATACCATATGTTTAAAAATCCATTGTAAACCCAAAACTTTAATTTTCCACCTTAATTGTGAATCAGTAAAGCACAAAACAATATAATGGTTTCATTCTTTTTACTGACAATAACAGTAAAAAACATTACCCAGGCTAAAAGAGGCTATAATGGCAAACTACATTTAAAAATAAAACTCCCTTTATATCGATAGCTTGTTCACCTCCACCATGTTGCCTCCACTGTTGAAAAAGTTAGCAAACCTTTAACAATAACCCCTGTGACTACTCTGTAGCACTGATCTTATCTTTCCTTTCTTACATTTTCCCTCTTGCTGCCAGTGTGAAGGGATTGACACTTTCTGGTATGGTCTTCATATTCCTAACATCAGGGTGGCCCGGCGCAGAGGCTAATGTGAATGGGAAAAAGACAGAGCTATCTACAGCAACCTACTAGCAGCACAGGCTAACATACATAGAGTAGTCAACGTTATTGGGAAAATAATTGAGTTTAGATTGTCAATCGAAATAAGGAATGAGCGCAACAACAGCATTAGTAAACCTATGTGTTCGGTTTAAGTAGTGAAATTACACTTATCGGTCATGTATTTCTAAAATGTGTAACCTTAACGTTAAGTCGGAAAAAAAAGATGTTGCCTGGTCAAAGAGTAACGTTATAAATGGTATACTACTGCGAGTATCTTCAGAAATCCTCCACATGGTGGTGGTGTCTCTTTCACATGATGTGTTTTAAGTTGCGCCAGCGGCATTTGCGCCAGCGGCTTTTGGAACCAAAATTTGGCACCGAAAGATAAATCATTTTTATAGGATCAGAGTATTTCGGTTGGTGCCATGAAAGTATTGACGTTTGGTGCCCAGACCTAGTGTATAGTCATGTCATTTCTGAGGATGTTTTAAATGAATTACACCAGGTGCAAAAACAAGTGTAGTCTCAGAATATTAATAATATTTGCCATCAAATTTCTTCTACACTGAATCGCTGCAAATATGGTCAAATTGGACTCTATACAGTGTCCGTTTGTCTACCAAATGACATCAGCGATATTTACTCCATTGTAAATATCAAGTAGGTAAATAGAATCAGGTAGGTAAATAATTGGCTACCAAATGAACCAATTAAACAAGAGATTTTGGGTGAGACTAATGAATAGAGATAAGAAACCTGGTCAATTTGGCTTACCCATAAAGTTTAAATAAAAACACAACATGCTGAAGGGAAAGAAGATCGTAGAAAACATCAGGAAGAGGGTAGTGAGAACACATCAGTCTGGGAAAGTCTATAAAACCATCTCAGAAAGAATTGAGTCCAAGATTCGCAAGCCAAAGAACAAATCTGGTAAATGCCAACCTATGGCCCTATAAAATCTGTTTTACATTTTGGCCAATTCAATTCATTTTTTTTCCAAATGTGATTCCCATTTTATTTTTTTGTGATCCACTTTTTATCTGACACCTCCATTTAAACACCCTAGACCAGTGGTTAATGTACCACCAGGTGTCCTAGTACGGTACCATTGGTTTAGGACCACTGCCCTAGACATACGTTTTATGCTTCTATTATTTTTCACCAATTAGCAACTGCATCTGCAACCTAATGACTATTTGGACAAAGTTGTATTTGGAAGCTAAATATAAAAAATATGTTGTAACATTCAAAATGCAAAATATTGTATGTATCACTTACATTTACAATTAACTGGCAAGACACTGACTTTGCTCGTCTCAAGCATCTGTTTGGGATATTTACAATGGAGTAAATACTGCTGATGTCATAGAGTGCGATTTGACCATTGTTGCAGCCATTCAGTGTAGAAGAAATTTGATGGCAAATATTATTAATATTCTGAGACTACATTTGAATCATAGAATTATATTTTTTTCATCTGTTTTAACCTGCTCAGTACCCCATCTGCAGGGTATTTTCCAAATATAAAAAAATAAAATTTATAAAAAATAAGAAACTGGACTAGACTCACAGTATACAAGTCCAATTTTTTGGTAATATATACATGCCCCATATCTTCACAAAGCTTCAAATCCCAGGAATCTAATGTCTCCATTTTACAATAACTATAACAAAAAGAAACATTCAACCTTATAATGTGAGCTACGTGCCTTGTACACATGTGCCTCAAATAAAATAGGAGGTGGATTAATTTTGGGGCGCAGATGGCTCAGTGGGTAGGGAGTCAGACTTGTAGTCAGAAGGTTGCCAGTTCGATTCCCGACTGAGCCAAATGTCGTTGTGTCCTTGGGCAAGTCACTTTACCCTAATTGCTCCCAGGTCGTTGCTGTAAATAAGAAATTGTTCTTAGTCAACTTACCTGGTTAAATAAAGGTTAAATAAAATAAAAATTTTAAGTAATATATAAATGTCTCATATGCCCTTAACACTTAAGATCTTGGGATTCTAATGAATATCTCAGTTTTATGATAGCTACAAAATTAAAAACATTATGAGATAATGTGAGCTATGTGTGTTGTACACTCAGCAGTTCATTATTTCACCTCATGGAAAGTACACAGTCAAATATAAACATGGTTTACAACTTCAATTTTTAGATAATATATACATTTGTCATAAGTTTTTGACAATGAGGGAGTGATTCTTAAGTAGTTAATTCCACAATTTCAACCATTTTCTACGCAATGGGGGAATTATATGCCCTACCAACCAAAACAAAACATCTGGAGCTGCATCTCAGTTTATTTTGCCTGCTTCAACAATAAGACCAATCAGTCAAAATGGCATTCATGGAGGCTTTCTAGGAAGAAGACACTGCTGTCATAAAATAACCAAACTTCCCATCTTAACTTTGATAGAGACAACCTGGACCAACTTGAACATTTCTCAGAGGGCAAAACGTTTCTGGACAGATGAGTCCAGATTTGACATTTCTGGAGACAATCAAAACCGCTATCCCAACAGTCAAATAAGGTAGTTGGAATGTCAATATCTGGAGCTGCTTTTCCTCCTCCGGAGCTAGATGACTGCACATCATTAAAGGAAACATTAACTCTTATATGGAGGACCAAGTCTGACAAAATAAGAAATAAATATATAAATAAATAAATGCTAAAAAAATTAAAATAATTGCACAATAAATACAGTAAATTAATAAATCTAGGCAGTAATTAAATTATACAATGAGACATCAATTTATATATCTGTTTTGATTAGCTTCTTTATTTACTCACCTTTGTAATAATTACCTTATTTATTTATTGTCCGTTATAATTTTCGAACAAGTTTCGAACAATGCAGTATACTGCTAACCAACCAATAGGCAGAAGTTTTCCCCTTAAGAAACATCCCCTTCTCATTTGCATAATGAGGCAGAAATGTATGCAGAAATGTAAATATGACAGGTAGAAATAAATAACGTTGAAGAAATAAATAGGGTAAAAAAATACAAAGGAAGAATAAAACAGACAAAAATATTATAATATACACATAAATACATACATTTAAAAAATAAATCATAAATAAATAAAGTTGAAAATTATAACGGACAATAAATAAATAAGGTAATTATTAAGGTGAATAATAAAGAAGCTAATTAAAATAGATATATACATTAATGTTTCATTGTATAATTTAATTACTGCCTAGATTTATTTATTTACTGTATTTATTGTGCAATTAATTGTATGCTTAAATAAATTAAATAAATTGTATTTATTTTTTTAGCATTTATTTATTTATATATTTATTTCTTATTTTGTCAGACTTGGTCCTCCATACTCTTCGACATACCAGGACATTGGTGAACAGAACATCAGTAAAAGGGTAAAGCTGGGCCAAAAATGGGTGTGCCAACAAGACAATGACCCACAGCATACAAATCTACCAAAGAATGGCTTAAGAAAAAGGAGATTTGTTTTTTGGATTGGCCAAGTCAAAGTTATGACATATATCCAACTGAGATGCTGTGGCAGGATTTGGAGTGGGCAGCACATGCTGGAAACTTCTCAAACTTCACTCAGATGGCAGAATCTGTAAGGAGTGGGCATATATCCCTTAAAACAGATCTCAAAGACTGATTAAGGGATATATTAACTAGTTATTGCTGCTAATCGGGATGTCACAAGCTAGTGGATGAACAGCTTAACATATTTCAGCTCACATAAAATCTGAGTTTTGACTGAATAAACCACTTTTTATAAGAAAAATCATGACCATCCGTGTAGGGTCCAAAAACCTTCAAGTTGCACTATATATTACGTTTTTTTATACTTGGGGTTCAAATTAGAGTTAGGGTTCCTATGAGGTTTAGGGTTGCGGTTAGGCATTAAATTGTAACTTTAGAATTAGCTTTAGTATTTTGGGTTAGGTTCTGATCTGCATGTTGGCAGGGGGAGTCCAGGGTTATATTTAGAGTTATTTAGGTTTAGAAAAATTAGTATTTTTAATAGAGATACAATTCAGTCCAAAAAAGGTCCTCACAAGTATATAGAAAGAAAATTGTGTGTGTGTGTGTGTATGTTTGTGTGTGTGTGTGTGTGTGTTTGTTTGTGTGTCTGTGTGTCAGGGTAACAGGTTAGAATACCCAAGGAAATCATTTTGTCTCCATATGTCAATGTCCTCTTTCAGGAGTCCATCTACACATTACTGCTACACTACTACCAGCCTACATAGACTCATAGATCTGAGGGACTGCTCAACTGTCTAGGCCTCTTCTTACATCTCTGCTACACTACTACCAGCCTACATAGACTCATAGATCTGAGGGACTGCTCATCTGTCTAAGCCTCTTCTTACATCTCTGCTACACTACTACCAGCCTACATAGACTCATAGATCTGAGGGACTGCTCATCTGTCTAAGCCTCTTCTTACATCTCTGCTACACTACTACCAGCCTACATAGACTCATAGATCTGAGGAACTGCTCATCTGTCTAAGCCTCTTCTTACATCTCTGCTACACTACTACCAGCCTACATAGACTTATAGATCTGAGGGACTGCTCAACTGTCTAGGCCTCTTCTTACATCTCTGCTACACTACTACCAGCCTACATAGACTCATAGATCTGAGGGACTGCTCATCTGTCTAGGCCTCTTCTTACATCTCTGCTATACTACTACCAGCCTACATAGACTCATAGATCTGAGGGACTGCTCATCTGTCTAGGCCTCTTCTTACATCTCTGCTACACTACTACCAGCCTACATAGACTCATAGATCTGAGGGACAGCTCATCTGTCTAGGCCACTTCTTACATCTCTGCTACACTACTACCAGCCTACATAGACTCATAGACCTGAGGGACTGGGACTGCTCAACTCTCTAGGCATCTTCTTACATCTCGTTCTGTCTACCTCCTGGAAGAACACGTTTCTTGTCTTTCTGTTTGAAACCCTACATTCTTACATGTTACCTCACAGAAGAGCAAATCCATTGTCTAAGAGGGCAGCTTTCATAGCTCCTTCCCGCTCTCCAGCCCTGCTCCCTCTCTGCCTCTCCAGGGACCGGGTCCCTCAGCGGCCGAAGGATTCACTCGGGTTTTGATCATTCTCTAACACATCTCCTCTCCTCCGCATTGCTACCTCTCTCTCTCTCTTTCTCTCTTTCTCTCTCTCTCTCTCGCTCTCTCGCTCTCTCGCTCTCTCGCTCTCTCGCTCTCTCGCTCTCTCACTCTCTCGCTCTCTCGCTCTCTCGCTCTCTCGCTCTCCTTCTCGCCCTGTCTTCCTGTCTTCCTCTCTCCCTCTGCTCACAAGCCCAATGGAGGAAATGCCTTTTATTCTCCCCCTCTCTCACTCTCTGATGTCTGAGAAAAGAGAAGAGTAAAGTGAGAGTAAAGTGAGAGGAAGAAGAAAGGGATGGTGACCAGGGTGCTGTTAAAAGCTTGTCGGACCCAGGGCTTGAAAGGCTGGTTCCCAAGCTTACAGTTAAACACACAGCGATTGATCTGATCAAACTTCTGACACATAGCTGATGGACACTGCACTGTCATTGAGTAACATATTGAACACTGCACTGTCATACAATAACATACTGAACAATGTGCTGTCATACAATAACATACTGAACACTGCCATACAGTAATATACTGAACGCTGCACTGTCATAAAATAACATACTGAACAATGTGCAGTTATACAATAACATACTGAACACTGCACTGTCATACAGTAACATATTGAACACTGCACTGTCATACAGTAACATACTGAACACTGCACTGCCATACAGTACTGAACAATGTGATGTACATACATAACACTGCAATGTTATAGAGTAACATCCTGAACACTACACTATCATAAAGTAACATCCTGAAAAATACACTGCCATACATTAACATATTGAACAATGCAATGTCATAGAGTAACATCATGAACAATACACTGCCATACTAGGGGTGCAACGGATCATGAAACTCACGGATCGGATCGGTTTTCGGATCAGTGTCACGGATCGGATTATTTTTCGGATCAGCAAAATAAAAAAATAATTGGAATTTGGGTTAGTTGTTTTTGTCATTTTCAGTGGTTATGATGAGCAATATGAGAGAGAAATGTGGTTAATATTGATCGTTGTTTAGGTACATTA
>JACXGM010020147.1:7476-18075 GCA_016801145.1 Umbra pygmaea | reverse complement strand
TGGTTTGGGAATGGGATGTCCAACAAGCTTGTTATGGGTGTGATGGGCAGGTGTCCACAGACCTTTGAACCTATTGTGTATTTGGACAAACAGGCATAATCACACATTATATTGTGAGTTCTAACATTTGGTTACAACTCCATTGCTAACAGTTATTTAATGAAGAATGGAAGCCATAGATATGACCAGATGATAGGTTTATTGACTGGTGATGCAGCGGTCTTCAGTTCCTCGTTGTTCTTGGGGCATTTTGCCTTCAACAAGTTAACTGCAAGTTCAATTAACTTCAGGTCACTTTGAGTCATTGTCCATCTGCACTGTGAAGTGCCATGTTATAAATTTGGAGGCATTTGGCTGGAACTGAGCAGATAACGTAGCGATAAACACTTCTGAAATCATCCTACTGCTTTTCAGCAGTCATATCATCAGTAGGTACAATGGAATCATCTATAGGTATGATAGCACTGTAGAGAAACATAATTTTCTCATCGCAATGCCACCACTCCTCTGAGAATTAGGATGTATTTTGAGGACTAATTGGACCACAGTGCTTTTCTTGATCCCACTCCAACCTTTACAAACGCCTTAACTATAGTATTCCACTTAGGACACCATATGCAATCACACAGATTTAGATGTCAGAACTCCACATTAAGACATGCAGGCAGCTGAATTCAGAATGATACGTATCTGTGAGACAATCACTTGTACTTAGCTAAGTGGAAACTAGTCAAAACAAGGCTGCCATAGGCTAAATCAAAACTTGATTTGATCATGATTATCCAGAGTTCTGTGTGCACTCAAAATCTAACAAGCTTACTGAAAAAGTGTAAATGCATGTTGCTATAGTATATTGTAGTAAGTTGACTTTTAACTCAACCTTTCTACTAGTGGTTTACCAGTAGGCTCACCTAGTGTCAAGACAACAAGCTAGATGTGCCCCTCAAGTTCCATACAAATCCTAGCTTAGTAGATAATCAAATCAAATATAATGACATGACCTAGCTTGTTGTAAAGGACAGTGTGGATGTAAACCAGATAGCTGTACAATGGTAAATTTAATGCTACAGTGTACTGTAGTTACAGTAGCTTACTTGCTAGCTTGTACATTGCCAATCATTTACCATTACCTAGAGATTGTAGATAACTACTGTATCTATAGAATGTATTGATGAAATTAGTTTCCTTAGACTAGTTTTTCAAACTGTGCTGTAATGTATATACTAATGAGTAAATAGTTCATATACACTGCTCAAAAAAATTAAGGGAACACTCAAATCCGACATCGGGTCTCAATTAATAAAATATATTCAAGAAGAAAATCTTTACAGAAATTTTTGAAATTCAGTAAGAACAAAATGACTTAACAACGCTCAATGGAAACCAAAATCACTAATCGATTGATAGCTGGATTCAAACTCACACCGAAATTCAAAGTAAGATATTGAAATCACAGACTGTTCCAACTTGCGTGAATTTCATCATGGCAACTGATAATGTGCCTAGGGTGTATGGCCCCCATGTGCCCGTATGCACTCCTGACAACATCTGGATGTCCTCCTAATGAGACATTGTCCTGGATCAGGGCATCAGTGAGCTCCTGGACAGTCTATGTTGCTACTTGGCGGTGTTGGATGCACCGAAGTATAAAGTCCCAGGGGTTCTCAATTTTATTTAGGCCTGGGGAATATGAGCACCACTCAATGGCATCAATGCCTTCGTCATCCAGGAACTGCCTAAACACTCTGGCCACATGTGGCTGAGCATTGTCCTGCACCAGGAGGATCCCAGGGCCCACTGAACCAGCGTAAGGTGTGACGATAGGTCTGAGGATTTCATCGCAGTACCAAACAGTACTCAGGGCCCTGTTTGTTAGCATGTGGAGGTCTGTGCGCCCTTCCAGTAATATGCCTCTCCAGACCATCACTGACTCACTCCAGACTCCTTCACGTGTTGTGTGCTCAGTGTGAACCTGCTGTAGTCTGTGAAGGCAATGGGGCGCCAATTGCAGACCTGCCAATTCTGGGGTTCTCTGGTGAATGCCAATCTATCTGCACGGTGCTGGGCTGTGAGCACAGGTCCTACTAGAGGTTGTCAGGCACTTGGGCCACAATCATGGAACCTGTTGCTGACAGTTTGGTCAAAAACATGGTCACTTTGTAGGGCTCTGGCAGTGCTCCTCCTGTTCCTCCTCGCAAAACGTAGTAGATACTGGTCCTGCTGCTGGGTTGATGCCCTACGGCTCTGTCCAGGTCTCCTCGTATAATGGCTTGTCCCCTGGTATTTCCTCCATGCTCTTGAGACTGTACTGGGAGACACAGCAAACCGTCTTGCAACGGAATTTACAGATGAGCCATCCTGGAGGAGCTGGACTACCTGTGCAACCTGAATGGGCTGCAGGTACCACCTCATGCTACCAGTAATGACAAGGACACTAAAACACAACACTATAGAAGAATCAGTCAGTAAGGATGAGAGAGCACCTCCAGTGCACCTGAAAATGTCACTTTCATTTGCAACAAACAGGTGACATTGATTCACAATCACTTATGCATCCTAACTGGACAGATTGATATCCCTGAAGTTTAATTGACTTGGTGTTATATTGTGATCGTTGTGTACCCTTTTTGTTTTTGAGCAGTGTTTTTATGTGAAAGCATTTTTTAGTGGTGTGTCTGATTCATTCTCCTCTTCAGCAAAATTGAATGCATGTTTAATCAGATTTAAGGAGATTGACATGGCCAGTTTTTACAACAAGTGACTGTATTAAAAATGACATTAATGTATAAAGAACTATATATCTTTAAAATAATGGTAAAAATACTAGATATACCTTAATGTAAAATACTGCTGTTTTACACTGTATTAGATGTTGGTTTATCTTTGTAATCGTAGCCACATTCAACCATAATTCTAAAATATAGAAAATAACCTATTAATTAACGTTTAATAATGTAAACTTTTAAACAAATTACTGTAAAATTACTTTTTTTACAGTGTTATAAATGGGTTTAATTGTGAACTGCTTTTTTTACAAAAACTGTCTGTATTAGAAATGACATATTTATGTATAAAAAAGGTAAATATCTTTAGATTAACGGTAATTGTAGATAAACATAATTGTGTAAAATACTGTTTTGTTACAGTTTATTACTGTATTAAACGCTGTAATAAAACAGATTATTTACGTATTTTGTCATTATAGATTTTTACTGTTTATTTACAGGACAACTGTAAAATGATGGGTTATTTCTGTAATTTTATCTACATTTGACCATTATTCTGAAATACAGAAAAAAAAGCATGTAAAAATTTACATTTTTTTTTTTACAGTGAACAATAAACAGTTAATTTATAGCATTAATAATGATTAATAAACATTAACATTTTTTTACTGTTTTTGTTAACATTAAAATAACTATTTGTTAATAGTGAAATTAGTGAAAAATATTAATTAACTATCAATTTACCATTTATAAAATGTTACCGTGAAGTGTTCATAGTTATAATTATGACTAGTCTAATATCTATATTAATGTGTTTTATTTGTTTCTACAGAGAAGCTGCTTAAAGAGGAGTTAGATAAAATTAGTAAGTTAACTTTGTCTTGTTTTACATTATGAATAAACTATTTACCACATTGACTGCATATTTTAATTTATTAAGTGATGTAATATGCACCATATCCGTTAAATCTGTGTCCATCTACAGAGAGAGCTAAGCAAGAGCAAGGTAAGTTGACTGTTAAAACTATTAAACAGTATTATCTAACACATTTAAACATGGCACATGGTAATACATTGTTCTGTGATATTTGTGTTATCTTGGTGTCTACAGAGGAGCAACTTAAAAAGCAGTTGGAAGACATGGGTAAATATACTTTGTTTTATTTTACAGTATGTAGAAACTGTTTACCACATTCACTGTATAGTTAAACATATAATAGATACGGTGCATATTACATAATTTTAATATATGTGTCTACGTACAGAGAGAGCTAAGCAAGAGCAAGGTAATTTGACTGTTAAAACTATTAAACAGTATTATCAAACACATTTAAACATGTTCCATAGTAATAAATAGTTCAATAATATACAGTACACCCTTATTCCGAAAATTGATGAAATTCATTATTTCCCTCAAAATTCTACAAACAATACCCCATAATGAAAATGTGAAAGAAGAGTGTTTGAAATCTTAGCACATTTATTAAAATTAAAAAAGTACATGTACATAAGTATTTACAGCCTTTGTCATGACACTAAAAATTGAGTTCAGGTGCATCCTGTTTCCACTGATCATTCTTGAGTCTTGTGTTACAGTATGGGCTAACTGTATAAGATATTGACTTTTCGTTTTCAAATGAGTGTTTTTCTATTAAACACCCATCAGATTGACAGCTCCTCACATTTGTCTCACATTGTGTGTGAGCTTGTCTTTGTGGAGGTCCTCTCAGAATACTGCCTAGGTTGTGGTTTGGTAGGTGTGGTATTTGATGTTGGGCAGTTTGGTTGTTTGGTTTTGGCCTTTGTGATAGAGTGAGAGCTGTGTTTTGGTGTTATAGTGAGTGATATGCCTATTTAGTGTGAAAGTGTGTTATTGTGTTTAGTCTTGTGTTTGGTATGTAGTGTTTCTGATTGGTGTACATTGTATTATCAGGCTAGTTCCTGGTGCCCACCTCATTTATCTTGTTAGGGCGCCTTGATCTTAATTTGTGTGTTTTTAGTGGGTTAGTTAGGTTAGGGGTTGGGTTTAAAATGTCGGATCTTTGCTTCCGCTGAGACTCTCCTCCCAAAGAGGCAAATTAAACCTATCACTCACTCTAACACCAAAACACAGCTCTCACTTCACAACTAATACACACACAATACTATCAAATCTAAGTGCCAAGTGTTCCCACACACCGAATACCAAGAGAGCAGGCAGCCTCAAAATGGGTAACCTTACACAGAAAGAGAGAGATTGAATAAACAGGGGCACAGATATACACTGAAGGGAAAGGCATGATGGGAAATGTTGAATGGAATCAGCTGGACCGGATAATGAAGGGGAGGAGTCAGTGATAAGTGATGATTGGTCTGATGGGGGTAAACAAACTGAACAGAACAAACACACAGAACAAGTGTAATGATTATTATTAATTATAATATAATGTTACAATGCAGACCACATTTAAGTTGTTTTTTGGGAGAGATTTTACCCTAGTTTTTCACAATTTGTAATGTCCATTTCCCGTTTAAGCCCCGTCATATGAGCAGCCCCTCTCAGGTGCAGAATGGCTTAACATTGATCACATGCTTCCTCCAGGTTCTCGCCAAGCCATCACACTGCTCATTCAACACCAGAAGTCGAAAGGCCAATCTGTGCAAAAGTTTTAGGCAGGTTTGAAAAAATGCTATAAAATAAGAATGTTGTCAAAAATAGACATGATAATAATACTGTGCGGAGCTATATGAGAAAACACAGGGTTGCCACAATACAATTTGTAGCTCAATGTATAATCACAAGGCGTTGTTTAAGAGCATTTATTTTGCACATCTGTGCTGTCAAACATGTTATCTGCAAGAAGTCCAAAAAACAGGGTCTGTCATGGTATGGGGTTGTGTCCTCAGTGCTGTGAGGAGGAATGGCAGCATTACCAAGTGGTAAACATTCTACTTTCCCAACTTTTTCTGGATTGTGTTGCAGGCCTAAATTGCTGAAATGCATGTATGTTAACAAATTAAATTACGTTGACGAGAAAAAAAATTTATATACCTGTCACGGTGTAGGGTGGCTGTTGAGGAAGAGAGACTGGAGACAGTAGATGGTATATGATACATTCTTATATTTATTGCCATAAACCAACACAGCCCTTACCCGCTAAGTCCGAGTCCTGTAAGCTGCAAAGTGGGACCTCCATGTATTGAGATTGAGATCTGGGGAAATAGGAGGCCAAGTCAACACTTTGAATTTGTGTTGTTCCTCAAACCATTCCTGAATGGCAGGACCCAAGGTTTGCCAGCAGCTCATGTGGGATATTCCCGGTCTGCAGTGGTTAGTACCCATCAAATGAGGTCCAAGGAAGAAAAGGTTGTGAACCAGCGATAGGCTCATGGAAGGCCAAGGCGCATTGATGCACGTGGGGAGCGAAGGATGGCCGTGTGGTCTGAGCCAACAGAAGAGCTACTTTAGCTCAAATTGCTGAAAAAGTTCAGACTGGTTCTCATAGAAATGTGTCAAAACACAGTGCATCCGTTTGTTGAGTTTCATTTCGGGCCATATCGGGGCTGCTGTTTTGGAGGCAAAAAGGATATAAGGGAGGTGGTCATAATGTTATGGCTGATAGGTGTAAATACTGGTTTGCTAGCTTGTAGCATATACAGCAACTCAAACATTAGCAGGCCTACATATATCAAACAAAGGAGGTGAAAGCTGAAATCAAAACAAATCATGTTAAACCATTAGACCTGTATGTGATAACATGATTATAAATGTTTATGAAATTGAGAAAGAGACATAGGTGGGGGGTGTAGAGACATGGACTCTTTACTGACTTCATTCTTGCTCTTTGCAGATAAAACCATAAGAAAGCTAACTTCAGAGAATGGTATGTGTGTAGAATGAGTTCATGCTTTCTGCTTAACATATTTCTGACATGGGTTTTAATACATGCTAGCATAAGTATTTGAAGGTTTTGTCTTTGATTGTAAGTAAAACCTACTGAGGACACTATACAGGTAAATCATGATTAATTATTACAATGTGGACATGAAAGGTTGCCAGTGAAGAGGGCTGGTTAGCCTAAGATGTGTAAAATCCCACCAGTGACATCGGAAACAAAGACACAACGTTGCATCTGGTCATATCAATGAAACCACTACAAAAGTAGTACTATTGAAAACAATGTTCTGTGTTTTGGGTTCAATCCATTATTCTACAATTCTAAAATGTTTACTTAATACATATCATGTGAAGATTTATTGGAAGGCTAGTTCGTTCATGTTTCAACTTGTCTTTAGAAGACCAGTGTAAAGAGCCATAAAATGTTCACACAACACAACCAGGCATATAACAGGTTTTAAAATATTGTTTCTGTGTTTACAGATAAACTAAAACAAGAGAGTGGTAAGTTGTGTGTCTTTGTTATTACAAGCCATATATAGCAATGTACTGAAACAGGTTTTAAAATATTGTTTCTGTGTTTACAGATAAACTAAAACAAGAGAGTGGTAAGTGTTGTCTTTTTGTTATTACCAGCCATATATAGCAATGTACTGTAACAGGTTTTAAAATATTGTTTCTGTGTTTACAGATAAACATAGTTGTGTGTGTCTTTGTTATTACCAGCCATCTAAAAAGTTAGCCATTGACTTTCTTGTTTTTTATTGTATTTATTTGTATTCACTGCAAAGTTTTATTATGTTTTCATGAGCAAATAAGTACTTCCAGTCAAGATAAATAGAAAATAGAACTTCATTAATTTATACAAATTAAACACAAATGGAAAATTCAGGGCTTTACAATTCTGCAGATAAATACACACACTTTCACCTTGGAGCTAGTGCCTGTAACCACCAGCCAAGTGTGGGCTGGCACACAAGAGACTGAGAGATGGACTCTAAGGGCCCTATTTTAACCATCTAATTACATGGCATGAAGCGCATGGCGCGGTCTGCAAGAGAGAGGCATAACTTGAAGGGGGCGTAACGTGAAGTCGGGCGTAACTTGAAGTTGTCCAAATTGAAGAAACAATACATTGTAATATGGTTTCTAGCAATACATTATCACTAATACATTGGCGCTACTTGCTTTGAGACCTTGCTGTTAACTCAATCTAAGCCTTACCCTAACCTTAACCACTCAGAAACCTTGCTGTTAATTCAATCTATGCCTTACCCAAACCCTTACCCCAACCTTAACCACTCAGAAACCTTGATGTTAATTCAATCTAAGCCTTACCTAAACCCTTACCCTAACCTTAACCACTCAGACACCTTGCTGTTAACTCAATCTAAGCCTTAACCAAACCCTTACCCTAACCTTAACCACTCAGAAACCTTGCTGTTAATTCAATCTAAGCCTTACCTAAACCCTTACCCTAACCTTAACCACTCAGAAACCTTGCTGTTAACTCCATGTAACATGTGTTATGTTTACGCTATTTACTGTTCTCGCGGTAATTTTGTAGGCATAACTTGAAGTCTTGCAGGCTGCAGACAGATACTATTGGATAAAAGGGTCCATGCGCCGGGCGCATGGTCTAAAAGGGTTGTACTAAGTGACTTCATTAATTCATGGGTGTGTTTTGGGCGTAACACGCAATAAACCAATCAGAGATTCATCTCCCATTCCTTTTAAGAGCCAGGCGCATTTGTACCTTTCGCGCATTGCTATTATGACGGCGGATTCCACCGCAATATTTTTATTTGTAATCTTTTGTATGTTCGTGTGCTGCTGCGCTTCCCTGTGTGTGTGTGCAACAAGCATATTGTGCATGCGCTGTGCCTATGCCATAGGTGCATTTGACTAATCTGCTGTTAAAATAACTATGACGTGCTGCGCCATTGACTTTAGACCAGGTTTTTGTTGGTCAATGGTGCGATCACTTTCCGATGCCTCAAGATAGCAATACACCCAGAATTATCCTGAACACACCTCCCTGTTAGACCAGCACTTCCATGGGCGCATATGTGGGTGCAAGTGCATTTGCTATTTAAACAACGCGGCGGCCTGACGGGAAATTGACAACAGCGTTGGTCTTAAACTAGCAGAGACACTTGCGTTTAGACTTTGCGCTGCATTGCGCCAGGTGCAAGATAGGGCCCTAAGAGTATTGTATATATTTATGTTATGTTTTGGTAATCATAATTCCAGTGCATAGGTACTGTTGTTCTCAGTTCACCTAATGTGTATGTAAGTTAGCACCTCCCTCTGGACTTTAAACGGTATTTATCAAGCTTCTCAAAGTGCCATTTTAGTCTTAAGTGCTGAGAATTGACAAAACTTACTCCTACTCTCAAACTTAAGTGTAAAAGCAAGTTATCAAATTTCTCAAAGCTAAGAATCACTCTTACTCTCCCAGCTATTTAAGACCGCTCGAGAGGTCTCTCAAGTGGTTAAGAGTTGCCAGTAGGGGCTTGTGATGGCGTAGACAGAGATGTGCGCAAATCTTTTAGGAGAGGAAGAATGTTTTTTTTATGGTTTGACGCCGCTTAATTAATTAAAAACGGTATTGTTTGGACAGAGCAGGCATTAACTTCGTCAGCGACTGAGTGAGGAACTTAATTTCACCAGTGACATTTATGTACAAATTCATTTTCAGATTAATTGAAGGTGGTGATTATGCTTTGTTTGCAATGCAATGCTGATGATTTGGCCCATCACAACCATCAATAAACCGAATTGTAATGGAAACAATTATTGCATTTACAGCTTAACACATTGTCACGCGTTTCACTGACTTCCCAACATAACCCCGCATAATCCAACAGAAGCAAACACAATTCATGCAAATAGCCGGCTTCCCAAGAGTAGTAGGTGCAATGGATGGCACTTATATAAAGATCATTGCTCCTAGCGTCAACGAGAATGTTTATATGAATAAGAAGAGGTACCACAGCATCAACGCTGTCAACGCTGTCAAGTTGAGTTTGATGCAGACTACAACATTTTGGATGTGGTACCCAAATGGCCTGGGTCTACCCATGACGCGCGATATTGAATGAAAGTGGCCCGAAGCAGCTGTTTGAAAGGCACTTTCTGTCGACAGAGGATACCCGTTGCTGCTCACCCCTTTCCATATGCCACTGACAGAAGCCCAAATTAACCTACAACAGGTAGGCTTTTTGTAAGCTATTTATTCACAATTGTTTCATAGTTTATTGATAGAACACTGGATCCTAATATAGGCAATATATAATATATCCCTTCACAGGGCACATCGTATCACACAAAGTGTAGTGGAGAAGGATTGGCCAGTGCCAGTGGAAGCGCAGATTCCACATTCTCCACTCAGAAATTCAACTACAACAAGCAGTGTTTATTATTCTCTCCAGTTCGGTTATCTTTTGGAATCCATGGTGGCTATATGATTACATCATTAACTCTAGGCTATATATAGGCAGGTCAGTTAACAGCACACTCGTTTGAAATATTTAATTGAGAAATAGTGGAAAACGTGTTGGAAATCTTTTTTGATCTTTAATTTACAATGTGTATATCATAATGGATTCTCTTCAAAATTCTTTATTGTCAAATGTCAAATCCTTTTATGAATGTCACCATTGAATGTGAATTTATCTGAGAATATTCTTAAACAAGTACATCTATTCAGTGATTGGATCTTGCCTATGTCGTCATCCAAAATCCTGTTTGCGGCACAGCAAAGTGTCGTGAATCAGCTCTAAGACTGACACTTAAGATTTAGGGTGAATCCCATTTCTCTGTCTTAGCCCTTCCCCTTACCCCTTCCCCTTAGTTTTGCGCGTTCATGTGAGAGTAAGGGCTATCCCAATTCTCATTTTGATCTAGGGGTAGGGCTAAGGGGAAGGGGTGCATACCCCTTAAAACTAAGCATTTTCGAGAGCTTACTTGAAACCAAGGGGTACCCAGAATACA
>JACXGM010020146.1:6722-18076 GCA_016801145.1 Umbra pygmaea | reverse complement strand
GCTCTGCCACCATGGTGTATTTGATCTATCTGTCTTAACAGACCTAATTTGTACACACTGTATATACACATTTATTTTGAGTATTTAGTGTAATTCAAATGTAACTTTGTCTTTTTTGTTGCATCTTTAAGCTCTTTCTTGACAGGTCACTCTTGCAATTGAGTATCAGTTCTCTGTTGGCCTACTTCATTAAATCAAGTTGAAATAAAAAATCAACAACAAATCTCTTTGTTGGAGGTTCCCACCAACCAAGGACATGTATGTTCCTATTGTACCCACTGTCTCATTGATGAAAGCCTCATCTTGTTGGCCACTGAAGATGACACATTGTTTCAGGGTTCAGGTGATCTCCTCAGCATAGCCTGCATGACAGACAACTTTAAAAACACACAACACAAAGTAACTCCATATCATGTAAAAGACTGATATTGAATATTAATAATACTAAATTATTAAGATCAGAGCTGCCGACAGGAATCTGTGGGCCCGGGACAAACTCCACATTTAGGGGCACCCCGCCAAAAAAAAATGAATGTGCAAAAACAAAAGTCCCCCCTCAGGACTAGGCCCAGGAAAACATTCCCAGTTGACCCTTCCTGTCAGCTGCCCTGATCAGGATAGATGAAGATTATTATTTTAAACCTTACATTGTTATAACCCAAGTTTTGCATAGCCAGTCAGTCACTTGTCCTATGAACTTACATGAAACCCATACCATGTGCGTTTCCTGTAAGCTTGCAGAACCAGCAACTGTGCCAGGCCAAGCATTTTAAGCCTTACCTGACTTTAGTAGGAGTGACATGTGTTCAAGGCAGTCTCAAGACATCCTCTTGTCTAGTGGTCATTGTAAATATTTTTAGTCAGCCCACTGTTCATCACCCTGCCAAGCAGTGCCAACGTGCAGCAATTGTCTTTTCATCCTTTTTCACAGACATCTGGGTATGTTGAGGCACTTGGCTCACCTTCCATAATGGCTTGACCTGGGTTTTAAAGAGTTTGCAGTCTGCTTGAAGTTACAAATTCAATTTGTCTGATTCCAGGAGCAGTGGTTTTCATTTTACATTATGTGTTTAAATTATGTGTTTTATATGTTAAATTAATATATTAAATTAGGACAATTATCAGTCTCTGATATCTCAGGTAAGTTAGCTTACATGAACAGTTCAGTATTAATGTATGTGATAGTACTATAGTCCGGTAGATTTTCACCATGTACTGATAAATACATGGTTTATATAAGGCTAGCTAGCCACGAACACCTTGATTAAACTATATTCCTTATCAACATTACTGTACATACATGCAATTGCATGTGTTTATGCATATGGTAAATACACTAACTAGCTAGAGTAAACTAAGAATTATGAACAAAAATGACCCAAATTTGCAAAGGTAACTCTTCTTGTAGGTACGACGGATGACTTAACTGTTTAAGTAGAGGATGGGTCCCACTTGGAGTTTTTCTTTCCAAATAGCGTCATTGAAGCTATGAAGTTCTTCTGTTGGCGTATTACATGCCAACTCCATTTGAAGTTATTAATAGTGTAATCTACAACACCGTTTTGCCTGGCATGATATCGTGAACGCATTTAAATTGCCTCGGTAGGTAAAGCTGTGTGATTTTCTACACGCTACGTTTGAACCAAAAGAGTTACGTTCAATGACATTCTGACGTTTTGCTGTGTTGACCAATTGGGAAGCCGACAGGAATGGGTTCAAGAGTTCATCGACAAAATATGTTTTGCAAGCAAAGATTTTTGTTTTGCAAGCAAAGATTTTTGTTTTGCAAGCAAAGGTTTTCTACTTTTTTATATATATATTATATAATATGTGATTAAAACATGTGTTTTTCTTTTGAAAAAAATAGTTTTGTTTGCAAAGCAAAAAGTTTTGATTGCGAAATAAAGACACAAATGTAGCTCCGTATTTTGAAAGCAAAGGTTTTTGTTTTGCAAGCAAAGGTATTTGTTTTGCAAGCAAAGGTATTTGTTTTGCAAGCAAAGGTTTTTGTTTTGCAAGCAAAGGTTTTTGTTTTGCAAGCAAAGGTATTGGTTTTGCAAGCAAAGGTTTTGGTTTTGCAAGCAAAACTTTTTGTTTTGCAAGCAAAACTTTTTGTTTTACAAGCAAAACTTTTTGTTTTGCAAGCAAAAGTTTTCTACTTTTTTATATATATTATATAATATGTGATTAAAACATGTGTTTTGCTTTTGAAAAAAATAGTTTTGTTTGCAAAGCAAAAAGTTTTGATTGCGATATAAAGACACAAATGTAGCTCCATAGAAATGTAGCCTACTGTCATGCACTCTCATTGTATCCAAGCACATTATGCATTTTAGGAAATAGAGACTGCTTATATATTGTGTGCATTTAGAGAAAATTGAACAATATGATTGAGGTCCTGTGTGTTTTAGAAAATCAAGGCAGATGAATGGAAAATATGATTTGACAAATTTATCCAATGGGGTCGCTTGTTAAGTTACCTACACGGACGATGTGTGAGTTTTGCTGTTTACTTTAGGCTAGTTCATAGTTGGCAGATTTTTTCTTTGTCGGTGTTGATGGATATTGCACGAATGGATATTGCACAGATATCTCTTACTGTGGAACTAGAAGCTATTTCTTTGAGTTGAACTTCCTCTGCATCAACAATCTCCCCTGAGACGGTGAACAACAGCTAGCTTCAGGGTGAGTAGAAAGGGGCATTGGATTCTGTTTACAGACCTGCTGTGGTTTAGATGGCAGCTAGTAAACGCATTATTATCGATCTGTGATATTGTCAAAGTCATGGTTTATTAATACAGTCTATGGTTGGAGTGCCAACGTGTTTAGCTGATAGCCCTTTCCCTAGGTTGGATCGTTTGTACTGTATCTAGTTTGACTCAATTTCAATCATTGCCCAGTGTCAGTCTCAGTTTTGTTGAACGCTATAAAGCCGAGACATTAGGCTTTATTTGTGCAGGTATGTGAATATGTACATATTTTGTATGTGTTACAATAACGTTACATCCAGCCCTTTGCTTAGTAGACTTGCTAGCATAACTGTCCTCTGCCTGACGTGAGCGTTTCAGTGCCCTTTCCCTGTGGCAGATAGTGACGGTGGTGTTACTTTCCGTTGGTCTATCTGTCTGCCCTGTACTGTAGCCTGAAAAGTCAAACAATGACGGAATGGCCTCATGTTTCAGTCTGTTGGACTTAATCCTCACCAGTGACCTGTTGTGTTGAAAGTACAGCTCTCTGAATTGTCTGTCGCTACAAATGATTGTTTCTGTTTCCTCAGTCCTGTCAGTTAGCTTCAGACTCCATACCATACCAGTGACGTAGCAGATTGTTGAAATCCAAAATGGCGGCACCCATGAAACAAAAGCAACACTTTCAACGTACCATTTTATCCCTTTTAACAAATTTTGCCATTTTAATCATTGTACCAATGAGAAGAAAACAATATGTCTGTTATATCACCTTTACATAAAATTCCAGTTCAGTTCATCTTTAAAACTAGCCCAATTTGTTTACGTTGCCACTGAGTTAATAATTCAAATACTTTTTTCCACAATGTACATTTAAATGTGATTTTTTTTACCCGATTCTCTTAATTTCTAAATATTTATTTGTTCATTCCACAACATGGTTATATCTTGCCTTTAATTATCTCCACGTACAGTAACAGAGACAAAGATGATCAGGGATGAGTTTTAGGATCAGCAAGATTGAGAGTACAGATGTTTCGCAACTTGACAATAACTGAACTTTTGACAATAACTCAACCTGCTGTTCATCTATCTCCACAGCACTTTTCTCCTGGTGTTCACTGCAACACTTTATTTTTTTAATCTATACAAATTATTTTATTATTATTTGTTAATGTTTTTAATAAAAAGTTAACTTTTTTGCTATCATGTACACTTACTGTGCTTCACTGTCATCTGCTGGGATGCTCCTAATCCATTCCATTAAACCCTTTTCTTTTTCCCAGTATGCAATATTTTCATCCATATTTTGTCAATTTCCTTGACATTCAGAAAATTAAATGGTGTTTAGGTGTCTAGTATGCTAGTAAACACGATTTGTCTTCATAAACATGTATTTTTCTTCCTCACGTTTCTATAGCGTACTGTGATGCACTCTGATTTCTACTTTCTGATTAATGTTCTGGCCTGATAAGCCAACAAAATAAACAAATGGTGCAAAATAAAGCTTTTTACTTCATTCGTTTTGTAGGCACTAAACCAATCACATCTATTATCATGACGTTTGCGCCGTCATGTCACATTTTTCAGTTCCGCTCGCCCTGAATATGCACGTAGCACTCTCTAGCTGTGTCTAAAGCTGGATTAACACCAGGTCCGGCAAACTGGTTGCATTGCGGCGGAAGTACATTCATTTCAATCGGAAGCAATGCGCACCGCTGCAGCAAATCTACCAGAACCGGCAAAATGTGGATGCGTTGCGGCGGGTGTGTCGCAAGAGTTGAAATAATCCAACTTTTGTGGTGCTTTGCCGTACGGTGCCAGAACCTGAAGTTGATTTACCTCTGAGAAAGATGTAATTGTTGCTTTCATCTATGGGTGTGTGAGATTGCAAGACAAGCTTTGATAGCTCAGTGGATAGTTTTGGTATTGTCAATGAATACTAAACCAAAAACAGCTCCTGTCTGTCGCCTTGCTGGAGGTGGACAGTTGTATACAATGTTGCCTACCATCTCGTAGATGCGGAAGATTGATTACGATGTTGATTGCAGTGTACACGTGTGTCTGCATTACGATGCCGTACGAGGATTTTTTTTCTGGTGTGAATTCAGCTTCAATGTGAAGACTGCATCCTCCGAAGGCCGCATTTGAAGGCTGATTACGCACATTTGAAGGCTGATTGCATCACAGCAGTGCTATGAAGGCTGTTTCAATTCACACTCTGCACCCTATGAAGGCCGCATTTGAAGGCTGATTGCGTCACAGCAGTACTACGAAGGCTGTCTCAATTCAAACTATGCATCCTTCGAAGGCCGCATTCATCACCACGGCGTGACAAAGGCTGCCCCAGTTTGGAATGTCATTCAAATGCGACAGCAAATGCGGCCATCATTTTCTTGGGCAAATGGATACAACATGATGTCATAAGTTCGGTATTATGATGAAACCTTCAAAATAAAAGGATGAATAATATTTATATTTATTATAATTCCTCCAGTAACATAACTAAAATATAAATGAAAATTAGCAATTCAGGCCTCATAGTTACTTGACATTTCACAAATGTCATGTAGGATGGCAGCTCTCCTCTCGCACTGTTTGCTGCGGTACTTGGGAACACCAGGTGGCTCAATCAGTTATCCAATGATGGCTACATTCGCAGCCTCCGAAGGCCATGTAGGCTGCATTCTTCGAAATCCGTGGCCTTCAAAGGATGCAGCCTTCACATTTAGACACAGCTTCTCAAAACTATCTACTTTCTCCCTCTCTTTAATACACACCACACGCAGTAGCTCCTCCCATACCTGGCACAGGCTGCAATATATGGCCTTGGTCATATTTTTTTATTTAAAGGGAAATGCTGCAGCTGTGGTTGTTTAAAAATAGCCCCAAAAACCGCAACCAATATATTTTCTACCCCCAAATTGATTTCAAAATAGCCTTATTTGGCTAGAAAACCGCAGACATGGCAACACTGGCTTGGACAGTGTTTGCTTGTTCAAAAGACATGCACCTTTCCAAAAATGCCCCATTTTCATAGTTGGAAGAGGCTGGGAGTTAAGTTTCATTTTCGGTTTCTAAGTTAAAGGTACAATATGTAGTTTTCCAAAACAATAACAAAAGAAATACTTTGCATTTAAAAAGCAAATATCACTAAACCTATATTATATATATTTCTTAGTTGTGTACTTAAATTATCCTAAATGTTTCCCCCAACTTTCGAAAATTTGTAATATAATTCGAAGACATGGGATGTTTCATTTTGTCTTCTGTCAATGGCGTCATATAACCTTTGACTGCTCTAGTTGCTCTAAGTTCCAGGGAACCCCCAAACATAACGTGAATAAAGTTATAATATTTTTAATAATACATTACTTTGTCAGTGTACATTTTTTCTGCCGGAGACGCTAGATTGGAAGGTTGTCATTGCCGACAATAACAAAACACATGATCCCACGCTACTTCCCGACGTCATCCAAGTACATGTTTTCCTATTGTTTTGATTTGAAACCCCTAGCCGCCAAAAACGACATATTGTACGTTTAAGTTTCAGTTGGTGTTCATGTGCATCAGTGGCCACAAGTAGGTGTTAAATTGAGGAGATATGACTTGATATTAATAATTTATATAGTGTGATCTAAGTGTACCGACTGATTATTTTAGTAGTTAAGAAGAGTATTAGTCTCAATTGTGAGGTTAATTTAGTTAACAACAATCTCTCCTGGGCAGAGTCTGTATTAGTTAAATGACGCAACTGACCAAATTACGCGAGATTAACTTCTGTGTTTCAGAGATTAAGTTAACAATAATGTATATTTTCTCCCATTTAGAACCCCACATACACTGTTAAAGAGAAAAGGTGAAATTGTGCCTGTGCATCTGTATATATTTTACGTATCAATTAAACATTCCAAAGCATATCCCTGCTTTCCGTATCCTGACTAGACACCCCATATCGGTGCCTAATTTACATAACCAGTAAGAGCTCCAATACAATTATGGAAACAACAACAAAGTAAAGAAGTAACCAGTCTCCCTGTTTCACCTGTGCGCGCCAAACGCACTGTGCATCACTCAATATACCTGTATGATTTTTCTTGTCGACTATCCAGGCTAACGTGACATAACACAGATGTATAGGCACGAAGAGGAAAGAGAGCCACTTAGTCCTGCTAGAAACATAACCTCCAGGGCTTGTGGCTTAAGTTACCGTCTCGAAGTCCTATTCAAACCATCACAAACTGAACTTGAACTTTTCCAAAATATATATACTATTTTTTATGTTTTAATACACAAACATTACTCTAGATTATTTGCTTAAACTTAAGGTTGAAGTGACAGCATTAACTATTTAGAAGATTTTAAGCAAACAGACATTTTGGGGTCAGTGTTTAGATAGAAATTGATACCTTCATTCAGGAAGGTGGCATTAAGTTGATCAGAAATTATAGGCAAAAAATTATGAATTAATAATGAGCTATGTTGAAGATTTCATCATTACGACACTGCAGAAATAGCAGCTGAAAATGTTGCTTTGTAGTTGTATGTGAATAATTGATCATAAATCAGTAATTTCCAACAGAGATATACATTTTTAAGACTTGAAATGTCTTGGATATGTACTCTGAGCGCCTACTCCTGTGCGCGTCATCAGAGGGATCTCCTGGATATTTCATGCTGACAGTACCCCCCCGACACGCAGGTCCCAAGGCGCAGTGACCCTCGCCCAGGGGCCGACCCTGAGGACGTGGCGCCGATCGATCCGGCTAGCGCAGATGAAACTCACGCAGGAGTGAGGGGTCCAACACATCCCTGGCCGGAATCCAGCTCCCCTCCTCGGGACCGAACCCCTCCCAATCCACAAGGTACTAGAGACCGCCCCTCCGCCGTCTCGAATCAAGGACTGACAGTACGGCGTAGACAAGGTCGCCTTTGATCTCCAACGGCAAAGGGGGGGTCTCCAACACCCTGGCCTCACAGAGAGGGCCCTCCACCACCGGCCTGAGGAGGGAAACATGAAATACAGGGTAAATACGCATGGTGGAAGGCAAACGCAACCTGTAAGACACATTGTTAACCCTCCCCAGGACTTCAAAAGGCCCCACATACCGCGGTGCAAGCTTCTGGCATGGCAGGCGGAGAGGCAGGTTCCTGGAAGAGAGCCAGACCCTGTCTCCAGGGCGATATAGAGGCGTGGCCCCCTGACAACAATCGGCCTGGAGCTTGTGGCGAAGGACAGCCCGTTGGAGACGAACGTGCGCCACGTTCCTGGTGTTTTCTGCCCGTCTGAAACAATCATCAACAGTGGGGACATGGGTCTGACTCAGGTGCCAGGGCGCCAGGACCGGTTGGTACCCAAGGACACATTGAAACGGTGTGAGTCCCGTGGAGGAGTGCCACAATGAGTTCTGGGCGTACTCAGCCCACGGAAGGGATTTCGCCCAGTCACCCGGCCGGTCCTGGCAATACGTCCTCAGGAACCTGCCCACTTCCTGATTGAGCCGTTCCACCAGCCCGTTTGCTTCCGGGTGGAATCCGGAGGTGAGGCTGACTGTGACCCCAAGCCTCTACATAAACACTCTCCAAACACGAGAGGTAAACTGGGGTCCACGTTTAGACACAATATCCTCTGGAATACCATAGTGCCGGAAGACAAGGGTAAACAGTGCCTCCGTGGTCTGTAGGGCCGAGGGCACTCCAGGGAGAGGCAGGAGACGGCAGGCCTTCGAGAACCTGTCCACAACCACCAAGATCACAGTGCAACCCTCAGAGGGAGGTCGGTAAGAAAATCGATTGTCAAATGCGACCAAGGTTGTTGTGGAACAGGAAGAGGCATCAATTTCCCTGTAGGAAGGTGCCTCAGCGCTTTACTCTGGGTGCAATTCGAACAGGAGGACACGTAAACCCTCACAACCTCGGCCAAGGTGGGCCACCAATACTTGTCCCCCAGGCCGGCAATCATACGGCCGATACCCGGATGACCGGAGGAGGGAGTGGAGCCCAGCAGATGAGCCTTTCCCTAATGATCTTGGGCACGTAGTGGCGATAAGCAGGACATTGCGCAGGGACTGGTTCCTGATGTAGCGCCCGCTGAATGTCAGTGTCCAATTCCCACAAAACGAGGGCCACTATACACGCCTCAGGAACAATAGGGCGATCATCTACTGGGCACTCCTTTGTATCAAACTGGTGAGATAAGGCGTCCCCCTTACAATTTTTACTGCCTGGGATATAGGGCAAGGCATAAGTAAATGAAGTAAGGAATATAGACCACCTTGCCTGGCGAGGGTTCAGCCTCCTCGCTGACCAAATATACTCCAGGTTACGGTGGTCAGTCCAGATGAGAAAAGGGTGTTTAGCCCCATCGAGCCAGCGCCTCCATGCCTTAAGAGCGTTGACAATGGCCAACAGCTCACGACCACCTACGTTATAGTTACGCTCGGCAGGCGTCAGCTTCCGAGAGTAGAAAGCACAGGGACGGAGCCTCACAGAAGTTCCTGACCTCTGCAACAACACCGCCCCTATTCCCATCTCAGAAGTGTCCACCTCCACCACAAACTGTAACGCCGGGTCAGGATGGGCCAGTACAGGTGCGGATGAGAACAGAGCCTTCAGTGAGAGGAAGGCCCTGTCCGCCTCAGTGGTCCACCACAACCTGCTCGGCCCACCCTTGAGCAAGGATGTGATCGGAGCTGCAACATTGCCAAACCCACGAATGAACCGACGGTAATAGTTAACGAAACCTAGGAATCGCCTACTTTTACTGTTGTCGGAGTCGGCCAATTACGCACAGCCTCAATGCGATCCTCCTCCATCTCCACCGTGGTCGAGGAAATGCGGTAACCCAAGAACGAGATGGTATTTTGGAAAAACTTACATTTTTTAGCCTTCACAAAAAGGTCATGCTCCAACAGTCTCCCAAGCACTTCACAGACCAGAGAAATGTGTTGTTCGCAAGTGGACGTGTACACCAAAATATCATCAATGTACGCGACCACCCCGCGCCCCCACAGGTCTCGGAAGATGTCATTCACGAAAGCATGGAAGACTGAGGGAGCATTCATCAAACCATAGGGCATCACTTTATACTCGTAGTGTCCCATAGTGGTACTGCCGTTTTATACTCATCTCCCTCTCGGATACGCACTAGATTATAGGCACTTCTCAGGTCCAATTTTGTAAAGAAGCATGCACCATGCATAGACTCCACTACTGAGGAAACCAAAGCGAGGGGATAGGTATAACGTTCGGTAACACTGTTCAAAGCCCGTTAGTCTATGCATGGACGCAGACCCCCATCTATCTTCTTTACGAAAAAAAAAACTGGAAGATGTAGGTGAAGAGGAGGGGGGTATGTAACCCTGCCGCAGCGATTCAGAGACATATATTTAAGGGTAAACATGACTCCTAGGCAGTACAGAGCCTGGTCGAAGGTCAATGGCACAATCCCAGGGCCGATGGGGGGGTAGTTTGGATGCCTTGGTTTTTGAAAAGGCATGTGCAAGGTCCGAATACTCAATAGGAATGGGATTGTCGGAAGCACTGCCTGGACTTTCCACCGTGTTGGCCCTTAGCGAAACCGGAACACACCTTCCCAGACACTCGCTTGACAATCCCTCGATAGACCTGAGAGACTGTGAATGGACAGCCAAGGTAGACCCAATACAATAGGACATAAGGGAATGTCTAAGACGTAAAAAGAGAAGGAACCACCATATTGATCTCTACTGTCTTAAAACAGACATTGCCTGTCCAAATAGGTTTGCAGTCTAAAGCCTGTACTGGCAGAGGCTTGACCAATTTAACAAGGGGAATGCGTAAAGTATGGGATACAGTGCTGTCTATGAAATGGCCCACTGCGCCTGAATCTACTAGGGCCTTAAGCGGGTCGGACATATGAAATGCAGGGAAAAGTACTGGTATACGTAGCTGTGATGGGAAAGAGGAAGAGATGTTAGGTACCTAGGATGGTGAGTGAATGCCTGTGCCGCCACTCCCTGGACCAAACAGACGCTGGTAGCAAGAAGCAGCAACATACCCCTTTCTGCCACAATAGGAGCATGGCACCCTTCGCCTGTTGAGCCCCCTCACTGCCTCCTGGAACCCAGTGTTCCCTACTTCCATGGGCACAGAACCGCTCTCCAGACTGACAACTGGCTTGAGCGGAACTGTGACACTACTGCCGATGCACCAACGCACCTGCAGGAGGCTGTCCAGACGGATCGCCAGGTCCACCAGGGCATTGAAACCCAAAGTGGTGTCCCGACAGGCCATCTCCCGTCGGAAATCCTCCCGCAGACGTGAAGAAGCAATAGTCGTAAATCACTGGGTTCCTGTCTCTCCAGACCACGTTCCCCCACTCCAGCACACGCCCGGAGAGACAGGAGATGAGGGCGGACACCTTCTCGGAATCAGAGGCACCGGGGGCTGAGGTGTCGAAGTATAGCCCCAGCTGGAGGAGGAACCCCTGACACCGGGAGATGTAGGACCCAGCGACCAGTCCACAACGGGAGCCACTGGTGGAACAGGTACTGGATGAGGCCTGCCGGCAAGGTGCTGTTCCACCTGGTTTAGGTCGCGCACAACTCTCTCCATAGTGGCTCCCAACTCCTCCAGCATGCCCTTATGTGCTACCTCCATTCATAGAGGTGGGTTATTCTGTCACAG
>JACXGM010020145.1:0-17976 GCA_016801145.1 Umbra pygmaea | reverse complement strand
GGCTCACATTCACGTAGTATTTTAATGGAACGTTAATATGGCTCACATTCACGTAGTACTTTAATGGAACATTATTATGGCTCACATTCACGTAGTATTTTAATGGAACGCTATTACAGCTCACATTCTCCCACAGCATTTTCTATCACCATGTATGTTTTCGATAATTGTGATTTCCAGCTGTGAGCAACCAGCAGTTAATACACCGTAATATGGCGCAGAACTGAGTACATCTGTTCCCTACATAGCAGGTCCAGCTCGTGTTTCCATCCTGTGGTGACTCATATGCTACCAGGGTGTTCTCTGAAGCCACAGGGGTAGTAGAATGTAACGCCTTGTCTTTGCCCATATGTTTTATAGGTTACAGTCTAAATTGTTTTTAATAAATTAAATCAATATCAGGAGCTTCACAAATCACATTATTAGTTGCACAGGCTCAGCGTGAGCCACAACAGTGGTTGTAACGTGCTTTGAATTAACACTCGACGGAGCACTAGAGCTCTGAGTTTAGTAGGGAATTTACTAGAGCCCTGAGTTGAGTGGGGAATTTCAAGCACGTCCTCGAACACCAAGACAAACGAGGGCATGATTGGTAAATGAATAACAATTCTCTTTGAACATTGTGGAGTTATTAATTAGGCATTGGCTTCTGATTCAATACCTGTAGTCACTACAAAAACATGCGCACCTTTCATGGATATAAACAAGTGGTAACAGGTTTTCAAGCAAGGCTGCCTTAACCTCTGGAAGACTACTGTTCTAACCCCAGTCGTGACTACACTGATGTAGCCTTTTATCCAGTTAATAATTTGTTTCAGCTGTGCTGGATTTGAGAGGAAACCAACAGGGCAGTAGCTGTCCGTAAACGCGGTCAGGAAACATGGGGTTAAGTGGAAATATGAGATTACTAAAGATGGATCTACCACCCCTGATGTATCAGGCTATGAGTTAGCTCAGCATCTGTATGGACCAGGGAGAAACGGAATCAATGGAAACCCAAACCAAATCCTAGTGGAAAACTGTTTCCATCTGCTTTCTAACACCCAACTGAAGAGAAATTCACTGATCAGCAGGTGTAGAACCTTTATTTATCTGTAAAGTTTTTTTGGTAAGTATTTTTTATTGACAGGACAGGAGGAGACAGAAGGCAGGGAGATGGACAGTCGGCTGAGCTGGGCCTTGAACCCATCACCAGGGCGCACGTGTTGACTGGAGTCGGGAGCTTTTTTATACAAATCTTTATTGACTGATTTGATGCCGGCAGCAGAAATCTACTACAACGCTAGTGGAATTCATATGCGGACAAACAGCTGTTTGGGTTGAGTTAGATCTAGATCAAGCTGCAGGCATAATTATAAAAACATGTTAAACTGATAATTAGACGTAGGGTGCAATAATGTTAACAGTTATGTAAGAAACAGATTTATTTAACCAAAACAAGCAGAGCTACTAAAACTCTAAATCGACTGAGCGAAATGCTCAATTTAGTAGTTAAAATGACCCATCGTTCATCCGAACGTCCGGCAGCACAGTTTTACAAAATGATCACTGACAGAATTCATACATTTGGTAATTCATTGCATATATTTTTGATTAAATTATATGACAGACAACTTTATAGAGTGGACATATAGGGCCTCTTATTAAGTTACAATCAATATTATTTTACTCCCATTGCAAATCAGGTTTATGGTAAAAATTTACAGACTTTCAGCTGTCTGCAATGAACAAATCAAACAAAAGCAATTGAAATAGTTCAACACATCGAAGTGCTTTAAGTGGTTTACCCAAATTCAACTGCAAATGCAACAGATTGCATGCTAAATATCAACTAGAGAATATTGGATCTGAAGTGTCTTGTGCTTTTGCGTTTCGTACGCCCCATACTGTGCTCACTGAAACCTCAGTGCCGGTTGCCACCACGTCTTGCTGCAGGTCATTTGCAGTCACTCAAGTGTTTTTCACAATCTGTAGTCTCATAAATCTTGTTGCAGCCATTGATAACTTCCTTTTCTGCCCTGTCCAGGTAGTGTAACCACTGATGCCTTAACTTTGAACTTGCAAACTGTGCTTCCAACGGTGTCTCTGAGAACATTCAGTGCCTTTCGCTATATTTTTGTATCCTGTTCCTTGTATGTGGAGGGGGATGATCTCTACTTTTTGGACCATTCTTTTGACTTAGCCATGTTTCTCACAAACAGTCAAATGTGACACTCAACATGAATCATTTTGAGACTGGAGAAGTCGTTCTGAGTTACATTTTCATTTGGATTTGGGAAAACCAGTCGATTATACACTGCTCATCCAACACAAAAGCCTTTATTCAGATCATGCACAGGATGATTATGTTCAACGACTATACATCCGCGATAGAATTTAAAGGTGCACGATTTGTACACAAGAAGTTGCTGGAGAGCGACGTTGCAGGGTAGATAATCTGATTTATCTAACCCAAATCCCGGGAACGTGCTATGCCAATGTGCGCTGTCTCGTGCGGGAGATCCGGGGAAATTCAGAGAACCCATAGTCAGGCTTGAACCTCTGACTAACATGACGTAGTCTGTCCTGCAATGCAGCGACTTCGCCCGCCACGCCATGTGGACCCGACTCAATTGCTTTTGTTTGATTTTTTCACTGTAAACAGTTAAGTCTGTACATTTTGACAATACACCCGATTTCCAATGGGGTTTGAATAATGGTGACTGCAACTGTAAGTACACTTACGAGAACAACTGAGGGATTCATTAAATGTAATAATTTGTTACAACAATGAGCAATAAGTTCAAGTTTTTCAATTGCCAGCAGACGGTCCAGCAGGAACTGGGGTCTTGAAATAAGCAGGAAAGTTATTTTACTAAATAAATTCAAATGATGTGAGTCAGTAAAAACGGTCACGCTCAGAGTTTTAATTCATACCAAAGGTGATTGAGGTTTGTATTGGGGTTCAATACTGATTTAACAAGGAATGTTCCGGTCATTATACCGCTGGAGCACCAGTGACCTGCGACTGAGACACAGCTTTCTGACACCGAAACTATAATACAAAACAATATATTTTTTATTTCAGACTTTCCAGGGCGAACAGTGGATTATTTGAATAAAATGCAAGGGTACCAATAATTCCCAACGCGTTTGTATAGCAGGTGAATGTGTAATGGTTCCACTTGTGTACTGACTAAAGGGCTCCATGTTGAACGAGCTGTGTGATAAGAATCGGACGACATGTGCTCGAAGGAAGCAAACGAGTGCCCTTGACATCACGTACCTGAGAGGATTTGCTGACAAGACAGGGTCAGGTGGATTGGACATGACCAACAAAGAAATCCAAGAAAAATACAATTCCACTTGAAAGCATTTGTAAGGGAACAAATAAAGGTCAACACTTCTGAGGGGTTTATCAAACCATAATTCAAGAACTGATGTGCTTCCTTTTTTTATCGTCTCACATGGAAAGCCTAATTTCATCACTGACTCGTCGTCTCTCGTCTCCCTCCTCCCATCCATGCTCAGCTTCTCCTCCTGTTTTTCAGTCGAGGTAATGAAAGTGGAGAGACTGTGAGCTGCTTCTCCTCTGCAGCACAGAAACACGCTGAGGGATGGAGTGCGAGGGCGGATAAACAAGCACTCAGCCCTGCTGCCTCCATGTTCTCTACCAGAGACAAACTCAGTCTTAACGACCTGCATCTCACCATCACTGGGCTCAGAGGAGTGCCAGCCTGGCTTCCCAAAATCTTTACCCCATCCAGGCCCTGGACCACACACAGAGGTCAGCTTGGTCTCCACAAGTCTCCCATCTAAACACGTCCCTCAGGTCTCCTTGCTTGCAGAAATCAACAAACCATCTATTTGGATCTAGAAACCGATTGGTTGGGCCATAAGCCAAAACACGTGGGTAATGTGCAATTATGCTAATTTATTATTGGCTTAGACACTGATTGGTTAGAGAGGATTCCATTTCTAAATACTAAATACTCCTCCCCCTCAACAAATGACTGCAACATGAACATTTTCTATTAGGTGGTTCCTTGCAATTCCCAGCCCTACTTCAGATCCCGAAAGTCTTTAAAAAAATATTATCCCATATTTATTTAACACCTGTGCTAAATGAGAATCTGTCGGCAATAAATATGGCGTTTCAATGAAGTACATGTGGTTCAGGGTACAGAAGGAAAAAAACATGCCTAGATAAAATAAATTGATTATTTTTTATTTCTCTGGGGAGTACAAAATAAATATACAAAATATAGTCAGGTAATAACAACACAAGCTATAATGCTGCTGAGCGTACGTTTCCTGAAGATTGAAAAAAGGCTGCAGTTAATGTTTTTACAATAATGCCTGCTGACTTTTTTTTTATTTCCTAGTAGCGAATAATGTGTGAATAAGGTCCTACGGCAAAACAAACCCTCAGTAGTAGAGGAGAGATGCCTTGCTCAGGGCTGTTCAAAGGCAGCCCTGGTGGGTCAAAATATACTTGTTGTTTCACCACACCATTCCAGAGAATGAACACCCCTGTCTGGTTTAGCCCACATATCAAATGTTTTATTTTTGTTATATATGTGAGACGGATGGTTCAAAGTGAATAGCTGACAGTAACTCACGAATACTGTACGCGGTTGTGTTTAAGTGTCACAAAGAGACGGCTGTTTGTTCTTCTGTTAGAATCTTTATGCAGGCACAGTGTTTCCCTGGCAACAGTGACTCACCCTTCTCCTCCGACTTTAGTGATCTTGAGGCGGAAGTCTACGGAGTTGAGGCTTGGCGGCTTCCACTTCAGAATGTCATCACAACGCCCAGCTTTGTACTTCTGCCGAGAAACAGGGAGAGAGAGACTGACATTAGATTGATGTTTATTGTCCTGCAAAAATAAAATCTACCACATTATGTACATAAACCATGCAGAAACACAGCAGGCGACTAACAGTAGACAGCTGCATAATAGCCCACTGCCGCCCCTAACCTGGAGATAAAAGGAAGCTACATGTCAGAGTTAGATCGTTCATTGCAATCACACAGCGCGCTGGCATGCCCACAGACAGTTAGAATATTAACCAGTAGGGAAATGACAGGGTACAGCTCACAATATTTCTGAAACATTGGATTGGCAGCCATCATAATGTAAAACACTGTGCTCTATGAGGTGTTATGCTTCCAACCTATTTTTACCAAGCGCTTCCATTCTTTTTACATGTCAAATCAATATCAGGCGTCCATTTAAGTTCATTTCCCGCAATTCTACAACAGTCATGAGATCTCTTGGGAGGGCTATTTATTAGTCTTATTACTCGAAAAATAAGGTCTAAAATAATATTAACACCACTCCATCTGATTTCTCAAAGTGTTATTCCAATAACAAACATGGGTATTTGATTTGTTATGACACATCTTAATTAAGCTAATGTTATTATAGCAGTACTGACAAAAGTCAAATTTCCTGCATTTCTGCATATTGTTGAGACCTAAAGTCATTAGCCAAACCCTAATATGAGTTAAAATGGACCCTGAGTGGACAAACAAAACAAATACAAAAATGCCCTTGATTAATTAAGAACAGTTATGTAACACCCAATGGCCCTGTATTAAATTGGTAATGCTATCTATACCAGCAATTAAATACAACAAAATAGTTCTGCTTACTGACGACTCTCCCATGGGGGGGGTAGGTCCCACTGCTTAATGGAAAACTCAATGACATTTTCAAGCGTGAACGGTTCATTGCAGGTAACACCACAAAATCACGATGGGAATTAAATCTATACTTTCACTATTTCATAGTGTTCTGTTCCGTGGCCCCCGAATGGTGCGTGGACATTGCCTTGCAGTACAGCTGTTTTATTGCAGAAATGTATTTGAAAATGGACACGGCAATGTACAGGCTTTTATAAATATAAAAAATATTTAAAAAGTAATAATAAAAATGTTCTTAACTTCCCTGTTTAGATAAATAAAAAGGGCCAGGTGGATGGTGCACTTTCCTGCCACGGTTCAGTGATTCCTACTGATACTTTGGCTCAATCGTGGTTGCTGGCCTTGCATGTTGAAGCCCCAGTAAGTCCTCCAGCACCAAAATACAAGTTTCATCTAAAGATGTCTTTCAAGAAACCGATTGCCTTTTTTTTTAAGAACAATAATGCACTATGTAAAGTCGACTTAGACTTTGAGCAGTCGACTGATGAAACAATTACAATAATTTGATTAGCATTTTCGTACTTTTTAACTTTTCTTGATTTACTGTATTACAACACTTTTCAGAGAAATGCCATCAATGTAAATTGTCCATGATGGCCTCAGACTTGCACCAAACTCTATATTCCCATGTGCATCAGTTTTGTTCTCACTGGCATTTTAGAATTTCCAGAAGAAATCCTAGGGTACGTGGTGTTCCGGAAGAAATCCTAGGTTACGTGGTGTTCCAGAAGAAATCCTAGGGTACGTGGTGTTCCGGAAGAAATCCTAGGTTACGTGGTGTTCCAGAAGAAATCCTAGGGTACATGGTGTTCCAGAAGAAATCCTACGGTACATGGTGTTCCAGATCAGTCTTTTTGCCCTTGAATCAACAAGACCTGTTAAACCTGATTAAATATATACTGTGACCAAGCCCCATATGTTGGGACATCGTGTGGTAGGACGTCATCAATAAACTTGATTAAATCATGAATACGTTTTATTAGAAGCTACACAGAAAAACAAATGTAAAACTGAAGTGGAGCTTCCTTTTAATGATATAAGAAACTAGACAGACATGGAAGATAAAAACATATGTACAGACACCACTAAACCAAGAATCATACTTGACAACTCTTTCTCATTTCAACCTGTAGTTACCTTGGAGAATAATAAAGTAGTCTATTTCCAATTATTCTTTTTAAACAAATGCAGTATAATAGACCAACATAAGAAATAGCAATCTTCACACTAGGAGATTTTTGAAAAATGTAAGTGCTGGTATTTTACATTGTTCCCTTGAGAAAATCAACACATCTACAAAGGCAGGCAATATGACGAGGTAAGCTCCAAATGTAATTGCTAAAAAAGACACATTGTTCAAGGAAGGTCTCTGTGAACATTAACTGTGTTCTACTGAGTTTAGCGGAAATGTTCTCTGTCTTAAAAATCGGTAGAATGGTAGTCAGGTTATAGAGTCGGTAATGTAGCAACCTGGCTGGAACAACGTAAGTATAACATAGTATAATAACAAAATATATTACAATGCTCTTAGTAAAAGCCGGTAACCAATGAAATTCGATCTCTAAAAACCGACTGTGGTATACTATTTCATATATAATGGCTATCAGCCAATCAGCATTCAGGATTTAAACCACCTGGTTTATAAATTACCATGTACCACAGTTATGATATAAAACCTATGTTTACTGCTCTTAATTGTGTTACTAGTAACTGGTTTATAAGAACAAAAACCGTATCTCTGGGCCTTGTGATATTTTGTTGATATACCACAGCTGAGCGCAGTATCCAGGCACTCTGCGATATGCGTGCATTAAGAGCTGCGGTGTATAAATCTTTTAATAAAAACTCACCAAGGAGGCATGACATTTATTAATATATACACTCACCGGCCGCTTCATTAGGTACACCTGTTCAATTGATCATTAACGCAAATATCTAATTAGCCAATCATGTGGAAGCAAGTAAATGCATTTAGGCATGTAGAAATGATCACGACAATCTGCTGAAGTTTAAACCAAGCATCAAAATAAGTGGTTAAAGTGACTTTAAACATGTCATGGTTGTTGGTGCCAGACAGGCTGATGTGAATATTTCAGAAAGTGCAGATTGGGATTTGGGCCAATTTATCCTGCTACGTTGCTCTCCAGCAACTCCTTGTTTTCAGATCGGGCGCCTGTAAATTAAATCGCAGAAGTAAATTTGGTCAATGTAATCATCCCGTGCATGATCCGACTAAAGGCTTCCTTGTTGGGTGAACAGTGCCAAAAGAATTGGGGACTTGGTGGACATGTGGTTGGCTGATCCATGTGCGCGCCACTCGTCATCCCACAGATCTGAGGGATGACGAGGGATCAGAGTTGCGGAGCCGCTGAAAAGGCAGGATTAAGAGAGGGAATTGGGAAGGGAGGGAAAAAATTCGCAAAAAATAAACAAATAAAATAATAAAATATCCAGTGAGCAGGATTTCTCTGTGCGAAAATGCATTGTTGAAGTCAGAAGAGAATGGCGAAACTGGTTTGAGCTGTAAGAAAGGAAACAGTCACTCAAATAACCACTCATTACAACCAAGGTATGCAGAAGAGCATCGCTGAAGGCACAACACATCAAAGCTTAAAGCAGATGGGCCACAGCAGCAGAAGACGGCCCCACGCTTTGGCCCCTTAGTACCAACTGAGCATTGTTTAAATGCCACAGCCTACCTGAGTATTGTTGCTGACCATGTCCATCAGTTTACGACACAGTGTACCAATCTTCTAATCTCTACTTCCAGCAGGATAACATGTCACAAAGCTCACATCTCAAACTGTTTTCTTGAACATGACAATGATTTCACTATCCTCAAATAGCCTCCACAGACACCAGATCTCAATCCAATCGAGCACCTTTGGGATGTGGTGGAACGGGAGATTCGCATCACGAATGTGCAGCCGAAAAAATCTGCAGGAACTGCATGATGCAATAATGTCAATATCAACCAAAACCTCTGAGGAATGTTTCCAGCAAAACCTCTGAGGAATGTTTCCAGCAAAACCTCTGAGGAATGTTTCCAGCAAAACCTCTGAGGAATGTTTCCAGCAACACCTTGTTGAACCTATGCCACAAAGAATGAAGGCAGCTCTGAAGGCAAAACGGGGACCAACTTGGTACTAGTAAGGTGTACCAAAAGACGTGGCTGGTGAGGGTATATCCAAGACAATATCAATGTTGCAAGTGCCCATCACTGTTAAAAATGACTGAATTATAATTAATTATTCACAGACAACAACAAAGCCACATTTTCAGCAGCCATTAACTGAGTGTCCTAATGATTAAACTTACAGCTCAACCATAATTAATCATGTTTTGACTCTATGATCTAGTTATTTAATGCCACCTTGTCGAATGAAGGTAAAATATTAGTAAATAAAGAAAAATAAATAATGATAAAATGGTAAAAATATAAAATAGAATGTTATGAATTGCAGGACAGTCTACATGATGACAGTCAGTAGTTCAAACCAGACCACGGGTTCTCCGACTTTCCCCGAACCTCCAGTACGAGGCAGTGCAGAATTGGCATAGGGCTGCCTGGGATTTGGGATAGATAAGTAAAATGATATAACTTGCCACATCGCTTTCCAGCAACTCCTTGTATGCAGATTGGGGCGCCTGTACACAGCAGTGTGAAAAGAATCGGAGGCTTGGTTACATGTGGTTGGATGACCCCTCACCGTCCCACAGATCCATCCAAGGAGTTGCGAAGCTGCCGACAAGGCAGGGTCAGTGAGAATTGGGAGGGTTAAAAAAGGGGAGGGACGACGATACAAAATAAAAAAATAGTTCTGTTTGGCCTGTCCGTTTAAGACCCCATAAAGCTCCTGACTGGGAACAATATCAGCAGAGAAGTGTTATATCACAAAATGTTTGAGAAAACACAATAATTTTATCATATGGTAACGTAAGGATGCATTACCTGAACAGAACACACATTGCCAAGTATGTACTTAAGATGAACATGCATTTCCAGTAGTGTGTGCTAAAGGATGGGCTATTGACAGTGTAAGGAGGCAGGAACAGCTCAGCCAGGGGTGTAAGTGTTATGTTGCCTGGTAACAAAGCTCCGCCCCCAGGGACTGTGTGGGACACTGGTGGTTGTTGGGAGAAGATAATGGAGGCCAGGCTCATTACTACGACTGAAGAGAATAAATGGAAAAGTAGCAAACACTGACACGGCTCCATGTGGTCCAGGCATCACGACAACCCCATCCTCCCAACAACACCTCACTACATGTTTCTGGTGTGGGTCCAGGCAGGATCTCTCACGAAATACACAAGATGAGCTACAGTACAGAACACTGAGGCACGTAACCAGACCACAACACACATCGAATCACCAATCGTTGTCTCACGACAGATTCCCGCTGAATTGATTGAAAGACGAGCGTTAGGAACGGACAGCCTCAGCTGTCAGTAGTCATGTATACATATCAAATCCATTAATAAAATACAAATACTAGTGCTGTTACTTTTCTGAATCTGACAAAAACTACCCAATACTTGAGTACAACACTCTCAAAAAGACTAATCTGAAAATTAGTACAACAGTGCCCTTTCCCATAATACCTGCATATTCCCAGCTGCACACTTCAGGTTGGCTGTCTTGGTATGGAAGCTTGGAGTGCTAAAGCTACCCCAGTCAGATAAGATCAACACGTGACCTCTGACCTCTTTCTCCGAGGCCCTCTCTCCCAACGACAGTTGATTCATTCAGGATCGTGCCCCTTTCGATTACCTGCCTGGGAGAAACTGCAGTAATGTTAGCCAGCTTCCAGCACCGGCACCGCCATGCTGGACCTTCTCTAGGGAAAGTGTGGCTGGAGAATGTTCTCAGGGGCCACAGGACAGCCGGCATCGACCACTCTGCCCGGGTGATTGGATAATTTCTGACCTTAAGTTTGCAGAGGCAGGTTAACCAGCTACTCAATATTTAGGTGAAGGTTGATAGGATGAATCAAATTCAAATTCCAACAAACGCTTAAGCTTTTTATCATTCCTTAGGTCAAAGCGCTACTGTCATTAGCATATCGTTGCTGTCATTTTTAAAGGGACACACACGTTACATCTGGAACAAGTGACAAATGTAATCCAGCAAACGCACATCCAAGCTGAGCACCCATCTGCATGTGTGCAGAGCTGTGTCGGCATCAACTCAAATAACTTGGCTTATTGATAGTTTTTGGACTTTCTGGTTCGCTTCAGAGAAAAAATGTTCTTGTCACAATTTGCTCAGAGAGAAGTAGACAGAGCAAAGAGCAGTGTGTCCTTGTCCCAGCTCTGTCCCTGACGTAGTTCTGTATGTAGGCAGAGGCCTTCAAAAAGAAGCGCTCAATCACAAAGGCCATTCAGAGACTGCCATGGTGCAGGGAAAAGAAACAGGGTACAGTGCTCTTAAAGGACATCTAGACAGCAAACACATTTTCTTATATAAATGGTGGGAGTAGAGAGGAACTTTATGCAGTATGGTAGACATGGACAAGGTACAAAAGTACAAACACAAGAACCTTTTAAAAGGTAATTTATACTGCCTGAAACGTGGTCAAGGGTCAGAAGATATAGGAAGAGGCAAAGCCTTTCAAGGATATATACCGGTAGTTAACCAAGTCATACAACAATTGTTTATTACTGTTATCTTTTTGCATTTAACACTGCAGCTGCCACTCCACAAAAAAATGTCACAACATTAATATTGAAGAAGTGTCAATACAGTAACGCTTCTAGGTTCCGTCTGACTGCACATCAAGTGACCACCTCTCGGATTATGTGTGACAAACATGGCTATGAAATGATCATGCTAATAAAAGCCTGCACACATTTGGATAGCAAGGCTAAAACAATCAATACAGAGAAAGAATTACACAATCCCACAGGCAATCATTAAAACTCACATACAGTAATGCACGGCTAACCAAATTCTGTGCTACGTCCTAACGCCACAGAATTGGTTTTATTCTCAAGTAGTCTGGATCTGAGCACATTAAGCTGATTTTTAAATTGCAAAAAGAGTACAGTACAGTACATGCATGTCTTTGGTTTGCAGGGGAACAAAACAAAAAAGCATTCTAATATTACTGATATAATATAGAAATTATATGAAATAACTTTTTGTAGTGTTACCTCAAGCAGACTACTCTTCAAATGAGCACCACTGGTGGCTTCAATCACATAATCGCTCATTCAGACAGTTTAAATGGAAAAATATAAGCTTTTGTTTGGTGCGACTGTCTGCATCACACTGAACATAGAAGAGAATAGAAAAACAAAAGAGTTGTCTGAGGAGGTTTGAAAGAAGGTAATAGCCAAGCATTGTCAAAATAAAGGCTACAAGACCATCTCTAAAGAGCTTGATGTTCCTGTGAGCACTGTTGCCAATACTATGAAGCTTTCAAAGAAAAGAAAACCATCCCTACCATGAAACACAGAGAAGGGTCAGTGATGTTTTGGGGTTGTTTTGCTGCCTCTGGCACTGGGTGACTTTAATCTGTGCAGGGCATGATGAAATCCAAAGACTATCAAGGCATTTTGGAGTGGGATGGTCAAAGATGGATAATACATATCTGTCCACTGTGATGCATTTATGCTGCAAAGCAACAAATTAAGACCTCTGTGTCACACAGAAGAACTCTTCACGACGACAACTTTCCTTTTTACGGCACCCAAACTACTACAATGGAAGGAGTTTTGGAGAAAAACGTAAGAAACTTTACTGCAGATAAAAACATGTGGACACATCAGAACTGTTGTTTGAGAACTGTGGGGATTTATCTTTGGGCTGTACATTCTCTGCAGAGCGTCGTCTAGAGCTGTGTAGCTATGTCACATTGGGGTACCAGATTAACTCCTTTGTGTGTCTGTGGACTATGAGTCAGGCTTTACCCCCCCGGGCACTGCTAAATGCTGATGGTAAAAGAATAAACAACTATTCATTATGTTCAGACAGTCGTACTGCAAATCACTACTTAATTAGAAACACTTCAAAGAACAGCAATTTTGGTACTTGGTGGAGTTTGCGGAGATGTGCGTACTGTTGAAATACATTACACAGAACTGGAGCTATTTCTCCATGTAGCCAAAGCAGTGTCTCAATGAGTCTTCCAGTGATGACACTGATTATGTGGGTTAGTCACTTAAACACAGATTTCTAGACTTGAGAAAAACAACAACAACTAAATAACAGAGAATTTGACAAATACAATGTTATTGCAAAAAACATTGTTGCAGTGAAGAAAACATTGCTACTATTAAACGTAATCTAAATATTTTTCAGTCATTTTCAGTAAAGCTTTCATAACACTGATTTACCTGAAATGACTGATTAAATCAGACACTGTTGATAGGCTAACTTAAGGCCAGAAGTTAATAATGGCTTATTATGAATTTCATCACCTAAACTCCTACCTTTGAGTAAATTCTCTGATAGAAAACAAATAAAGTTGATTAACGTATTCAAAACATAAAGACAGAACAAAGCGTGTCTACATTATTAAACTACAAACAGATCCTCTAATTAAACTCGAGCTCACAGAGATGAAATTGCTCCATGAAGAACTGTGGTGATGGATTGCACGCTGCATATAAATTGCCAACTGTCAATGCCAATGCACTCAGCATGCCTACTATAGCAGGGCAAACGACGTAAGGAAAGCCACGGAAAGATGGGTCTAGTGGAGCCCGTTTCTGGACGGTTCTCAATGCCATCTGGCCCTACTGTCGCGGAGTAGCACTAGTGAGTCCGACTATACTGCTGGTTAGCGTGCTGAGATGTAAAGATCAGCCTCCACAATGCCAGGATGACGAGCAGTCAGGGGTATCATCAGAGGCTGTTGATGATGTGTCACTCAGGAAACCGTTGCCGGTGCTGATAGAGAACACATGGTGCCCAGTGCCATCCGAGAGCCCTATACACAGTAAACCACTTATAGGCTTAAGTGAGGGCGCTACGCTAGAGGGTTTTTTAAAAGGAGCACATGTGCTACTATGTTCATTTTGGGGGGGGCAAACAAAGACATGTAGGAGCACAACGAATCTGGCCTTTGTGTATTCTCCATGGCACTGACAGGCTGATCTACACTGAAACTAAACTCTTACAATTATAATCTAGCTGCAGACCATCGGTATGAAATTATACTGAGAGAAAAGTATGTACGAACATATCTGAAACAAAAATATTCTCACTGTAGATCCATCTATATGATGAGGAGTATAATTTATATCATCTGTGACAAAGTGATTGCCACCTTTGATAAACATAATAACACAATTAGTTAGCTATAACCTATTTCAATTAAAAAAAGAGATTAAAAAAGTGATATGTTTAATAAAACTGTTCAGAAAGAGATTTTGTAACTCTTTATTTGTATAGTCAATCTGTTACCACTTACCTTAACCTTAAACATAATCCTAACCCTGACCATAATCCTAACCCTAACCCATATTGTAAACCTAACCTTAGCAATCATTAAATTATTTTTTGATAGTTTGTTATAGTATATATATCTGTAGAGAATCTACAGATAGTAATCTTGACTATCCAAATAAAGTGAAACCAAAGTACAAAAAGCTACAAAAGTTACTATTTTGAAAGCAGTACTAAATAGAATATTTGGTCCAATATTTTTTAGGGTGAAACGACTACATTAACCTTGTTTTGGTTTTATCAAAGAATATTTGTTTTCCTAAAAACACCTTAATATTAACTACCGGTAATGTAATAAGCCACTGTTAAGTAATGAAAATATAACCCTCAACACTAACAAGATGTGAAGTCGTAACAGTGAAATGCATACCCACGGGAAGATTTCAAAAAACGCAGTAAATATATACAATTAAATAAAAAAATGAGCAAAAACAGATAAATAGTGGAAATACATACAGCCATGCATCTGTCCCTTTCTAGATGATTCTATGTATATTTGAATAAATGGTGTCCACTGTAATTTAAAAAATTAATGCGATTTGTTCTGTTTAGAGGATTATTTTTAGTGCCTCCCTCTGACACCTTCTGGTGTAGAGGTCCTAGGTAGCAGACGGCATTTTGACCCTGCTACCCCGCTGAAAGCACCTTGTATTGAGGCTGGTGCAGCTGCCATGACCGGGTGCTCAGACCCTACCTCAACACAAAGACATAAAACAGGTTGCTAATGGTATGATCATTATGATGAGTCTGACAGAGAACCAGACAGACAGGCCATGAGTGGCCAACTAGGATTTCAATGTAATAGGGGTGTGACCTTTGCACAAAACAGTGCATAGTGAAGCTATTGCTAGAATGCTAGAACTTGGCCAGCGTTACCTAAACTTTTCTTTTTAATACAGCTAAATTCCTGTATGTGTTGAAATGGGCATACAGCAGCTAACGCAATGGATACCAAACGTTTTTACCTCAAGTCCCATAATTTATCGGCTTGTAGGCTGCTAATGATTGCATTAAGATATTAACAGCCTTCTGAGATAATGTAGCTAGCCTACTGGCTAAAAATTATGCACAACATATCTGCTTCAGAGCAACATTTTGGTTGTAACGAATAAGGTGACATACTTTTGAAGTGGGGAGAAAGAGAGGGGAGTGGGCGGAGTCAGCTAGCCTACCATGATCTAATGATGTAGCCTGGTGAGATTCGAAAATGTCTGGAGCAAATATGACCTGCTTTCGCTGTTCTCTAAATAGCATTTTATAGTTGTAGGTGTAGAAATTTTATTATTCATGCTTTCTTTTTCTTCCTACACCTTCTACACCTGGCCTAGCTCTACCTGACACTTCTCTTTGAAACTATATCTGCTATTATTGTTAAACAGCTGTTAAACAATAATATATGGCTTTAAAACCACTCCCCTACAATTAAAGTAATATTGAGAGAGTTGTCTCATTGGAAAACAGCTCTTTGTTTGCTCTGAGGCAGGCTCTTTGAGTGTAGCTGAGGATTAAAGACGCAGGGAAGGTTCCTTCCACCTAATCCTGTCCCTTGAGTGGAGATGTCTTTGTGACACACACACACGCACGCACGCACGCACGCACGCACGCGCGCACGCACGCGCGCGCAGGGTCTGGAGAAAATATAGAGCGGCATAAATCCTATGAAAAGCACCCTACAGAGAAGTGCACACCACAAACCCTACCGAAACATAAATCCAAAGCAAAAACTTACTATGAAAACCACCCATCTATATTAATGATATTAATTATCCAAGGATTATTTTCCCCAAAACGAGCACTGTGTAATGCATTAAGGCATCGTTTACACAGGCAGTCCAATTCCGATCTTTTTTCCTAAATTAATTGGTCTTTCGACAATCAGATTAGTAAAAAAGAAAACGTGAGAAAATATTTGATGTGATAACACAAGGCCAATTACAAAAAAAAGAAAAACTTTAGCTGCTTGCGTATGAATGTTAAGGAAGGCCCAAACTCATTTATAAAAGCAATTAATCTGATATCTACAAAGTAAAAATGTTAGCTATACTTATATAAAAGTAAACGTACTGAATAATAATCAGGGCAATCTGACACTTGTACTAGAATGTCCCTCCATTACATTTCTACCCCATTTGTCATATTTTGAAGAACTATTTCAGATAAACACGTTGCAGAGGCAAAGTTCTGGTGGGGATTCGAACACTCAAAGATCAACATATCGACCAATCATCCAATCACCATATGGACCAATCATCCAATCATCTGTGGCAATGACAAACACCGTTCTGTTATTAATGCTGAATTCCACCCTTTCTCCTGTTCGTCCTGGAGAAACGCACAAGCGCACACGCGTCAACATGTTCCCAAGGACACAAGGTGCAGTGAAAGATAACAGCCAAAGTGCAGTAAGAACCGCCGCTGTGATGTTGTGGGTACTCGGATTCAATTGCAGCTTGGACATCTGTGCGATCAGATCGAAGTGCTGGTAATAACAGTCTGACAATCTCCACCCCGTCGGCGCCCCCAAATGATTCCCCATGTTGTGCCCATAGGAATACGGCAAAACTAGTGCACTAAAAAGACAATAGGATGCTGATTAAGACAGAGAAGTCAACACAGTCGACACCCATTTTCAAACTAGCAGAATGTACTGTGCGACTGGCTGAAGTTAGCCTGTGTGGAGGTGAGAAATCAACAACTCTTGGAGAATTTTAACTTCCTTAGAATCTTTCAGGTCATCAACATTCCATCAACATTTCAGTCCTGGTTCCCTCTGGTTCCCTCCTCAGTTCTTCATAACCATAGAAATGGAATGGATAGAAAGGACATTGCAATTCAAATCAATGTAGCAGAATGCTCAGAGCGGCAGCCATTTTTACATGTACCATTCCATTGCAAAGATCTAGCGGCCTACTTCCGCATTAAACCAATTTGCGTGTTGTCACCGTGACAACTAACTACAATGGCCATTTTGTTGTGTACTAAACGAATGACCACGTCAAAGCAGCTCAATGGCCTTTCTATCCATTCTTTTTCTATGTTCACAACCTTCCAGCAGAAACAGCGTCAGAATCAGAGCGCCTGTGAGTCCCGCAAGGCCCCCGAAGTTTAAAACCCACTTCTCATCCTCGAGAGCCGGACTGCAGCTACATGCCAACGTGGCAGGCTTGTGTTCACTGGGGGTATCGATGTTTGGGGCCAGGAGAGACACGTGTGTGAGATGTTCTTCTCTGAGCAGGGTTAGAATGGATAACCTCCGAGGCCACTGTGGTCTTATCATCCTGATTGATGGGTCCTAATTGGCTCACAGACAGTGCTGGTTTTCCTTTACGTGGAGATAATAACACTGTGATAACATGTACTATCGTTTAAAGCCTTCTGCTCACTTGCTTGCAAAGCTAGTGGGAAAGTCTGCGGTTAGTCCAATACATTCTGATGTTGATTTCAAACAACTGCAAAGCAATTAAACAAAGAAAGCACTTTGTAGCCCCTTTTAAGTACTTTTCTGTTCAATTACTATAATTCACCTTCAACTTTTAAATAATGATATATCTTTTGGAATAACCCATTTCAAAGAGGAGTATTTGCTTTCACATGAATCAAAACTGTATCATGCTGGTAGAGAGTGTCAAGGTTTCAAACCTTAAAATACACCAATAAACTTAGTCGATCAATAACCCTGTTGACAGTAGATTTAAATTTAAATCTTTTAGCAGACACTCTTAAATTTAGCAAGGAAGGACAACAACATTTGTCTCACTCTGGAATTCTAACCTGCAACCGTCTGCTTACAAGTCTGACTCCCTAACCACTGAGATATCTGACTCCCTAACCACTGA
>JACXGM010020143.1:0-11048 GCA_016801145.1 Umbra pygmaea | reverse complement strand
TCTGCTTTCGGGCTGTATTGCCGGTTAATTTAGCACGTAGATCCCTTTCATAATCTTCCGACCTAAAATGCCGACTGCAGACACTAACTTTTTATAGCCTATTGTAAAGTGTGAAAGATTACTCCTTCTTTTTGGGCTTGCTTGTAATTTCTGCAACCAGGTACAGCACACCAAACGGGCATGATGAATAGAAATTAGACTACAATTTCAAAAACAAATATGTATAACTTTCTAGCGTCAAGCTCTACTGTTGAATTGACCATGTTCTGTTACGGTGTGTTCAAACGGGATGGGCACTAAATTTGCTTGGAATTCTGGGAGTTGTGGTAACTCTAGTTTAAACAGATACAGAAGCCCCCCAGTGGATGTGAAAGGAACTGAAATATACTATCGGCTTTTCTCTGATATATTGAACAACAACAGACGTGTATATGACATAAATCATCTATGGTAACGTTTGTAATTGGTATACTATGAAACTGATTTACTGTGGAACACTCCTTTAAAACTTGCAAACAAACATTTTTGTAGTTGTAAACTATTGGTCTTTTATTTGTTTGATAACTTGTAATTTCGTTTACAGTTCCTACAACTTCTTTCACAATGATCAGTCTTTTGCTCTCTCTATCACCTTTTCAGTTTCGCTCCCAGCTTTCTCGTTTACGCTTCCAAACTTTTAGATTGCAATTCTGGCACAAACCTCTCGCGGGGGTGGGCCTTACCAGGGTGCATCCCCATTGGCTAAAAAGATTTTAAGCGATAGTTCTGTGCCCCTGAAGTTGTTCTGTGCCTTTATCCACGCAATGGGGCTTGCAGTAATATATATATATATATATATATATATACAATCTATGGGTGGGCCGGACCTCGAAATTATGAATTTAATACTTACCTCACCGCTGTGTACATTTTTTTGCTGAGGTCATGTAAAAAAATTGTATAACTACAGAAATTTTTTCGAACTTTGTTGTTTTCACATTTGGACGCAAAATGTCCTCAAAACCCTTACTTTTTTAAACCGGCAAATAAGCAGGACTACTAATCATAACATTAGAAATCGCCCCGCTTCCTTGACAACCAAAGTAAATAATGACCAAATATTTTATAGCGGAGCCAAATGAATCCTTGTGATGACCAGGAAGCTGCGTTCTTGAGAATTAAACTGCTTTAGTAATAAAAAAAACTTAGTGTGTATTCAAATTTTGTACAGCAGATTACGATGGGCTAGCCTCAATTTCAGTGGTGAGATGTAGAGTTTTCTCTTTCTATTCTAGGGTTCAAAATTAACTTTTTCATCCACCAGCCAAACAGCTAGTGAATGTTCAAATTTTACCAGCGACTCAATAGATAACTATTGTTTCTTTGGCTGGTGACTGAAGCAAATCTACCAACTACCTGCATATATTACCAGCATTTGGCTAGTAAATGTTGCTAATTTTGAACCCTAATTCTAACCCATCAAGAAAATGTACAACACACAATGTATGCAATATATTTTAGAAGTATCAAACGGCTCATGCTAGTAATACTAAGGTAGAAATGAGGTGTTTTATCTACTTAGCTTCAAGTGTAAAAAGCCCTGCGTAACCCCCTTTTCCCAGACAAGTTGGGCAAAGTCTGTGCAATGTACACACTTATGGGTGAAGCTGCAAACTACAGACAGTACACTGGCTGAAAAAGCCATATTGGCATTTAACTTAAACTCAGAAGACGTCCAAGACGTGCCAGCTAATTTTTGATTTCACAGAGAATGTCACATGCTCTTCACCAAAAAAGAACCCATTTAAAGAGCAAGCAAGAGAGAAAAGGCAGCTAATAACAGTGAAGGTTTGTATCAAATGTACAGTCTGTCTAACAGGGTTTGTATATGTATGTGAGAGGAAGATCGATGCAGATGAGCTTTATTGAGATGTGTCCTAGCCTTAGAAGGTACTATGAAAGAGAACAAACTCTTGTAACCTGTATGTAGAATATACAGTATAATATCCAAGAAAAATATAACAGAACTGTACACCCTGGGATTCCAGTGCCCGAAACAAGTTTTTTGGCTTTCTTGGCCTGGTTCTGTTGGTGGTGTCGATAGAACAAGATGGGTCATCTGTAATGTGGATACTAAGCAACTCCGTGACCTTGACCTGCTCCATCATGGTGCTGTTGATGTGACGATAGCCAACGATCACCTCTGTATTCATTTGGGTGTTGAGAGAGATGATGTTGTCCTGTCCGTGTCTGTGTGTTAGATAAACAACCAAATTATATTCAGATAAATAAACACAGTAAGTGCAGATTACCAGAGAATTACAAATCACATTTTTTCATCTAGACATTTGTATTAAAATGCTAGCCATCTTAAACGAGCTTGACAAGACTACTGCACTTCTGATCACAACTAATTTTGTTAAATAGTTCCGAAACAGCCATCTTTATCTAAAATATTTTTCCACCATATACCATCTTATACCTGTTCTGTTATGTAGTTGAAGCCCAACCACTGACAGATGTAGCTGAACAACTGCCGGTCAATGATGAGTGTCTCCAAGGTCCGTATTCTGCACTCTGCATTAGATGATGGCCCCTAACTGTCATCTTCTCCCCATAGAATAGGCTACATTGTGGGTCCTGGTTCCTGACCAGGAATAGGATAACTGGCAATGCAGTCACAGGTAAGCCAGTATATTGTCTATTATAACATTATGATACATGGTCTATTATAATATTATGATACATCACAATTTCACTACGGCATAAGATTGTGTCTATCACAACATCACCTGTTAGCACTGATAAAAAGGTTCATTTTCACTATCCAGCAAGGTTTCACTCCGAACCGGAGGGTGCCACAGCAGCTGTACAGAACATTTTGAAAATTATAAACAGTGCATTGGGCAATGCCAGTGCAGAGCAGAGAGCAGTCAGGGGCAGAGTTCAGGGCAGCGCCCGAACATGGACCAGGAAATGGCCAGGTTTTACATTTTTATAAAATTTTACATCAGTTATAAAAAACAACTGTGTATGTAACACTAATGATTTCAGTGTATAACATTTTATAATTGTAATGGTTCTCAAAATTAGTTATTTTTAAAAATAACTGAAGGTCCTTATTTAAATATACTGTACAGTACTGTTTACTTACTGTAAAACATTTAGCAGGTCTTTCCCTGGATTTTTTAGGCGGGGTTCAAAGCGCAGCTCTAGGCCCTACACAAAGCACAGCTTTGTGCCAGCAAAGGTTGTAAAGCAATTGACCCCCTTCAATTTGACTGTTTTTCTCATGTGTAATAACAGTGAAATGACCCCTACACCAGCACCATGATAATTTGTGGCAATAGTGAAATTGTGATGTATCATAATGTTATGATAGACCATATACTGGCCTACCTGTGACTGCATCACCAGTTATCCTATTCCTGGTCAGGACCCAGGACCCACAATGTTATTGTTCTATGGGGAGAAGATGACAGTTAAGATAATGTTACCAATGGGACAGCTCTATACAGCATTATTCATGCTACTGTGACACTGACAAGCTCATTCTGGTGAAACATTAAATCTTCTTCTCGTTAGAAGTCTTGAAATACAGTTACAGTCTAAAGTGTCCCCTTTCCTGGCATTGATTAAACTTATCTCATACTGACAGCGCTCGTTAACGGCTTCAGAAAAGTTAGTTAACGTTACTGAACTGTCTTTATTTAGCGACCTCCATATTAATCAAAATGCCATTTAAAGGTACGATCATGTCTCTGCATGTTACACCTATAAACTAAGATGTTAATTAAATGTAATAACGTTTACAGTTGCACACACGTTAGCTAACATTAACAATATCGAAACGTATATCTAACTTAACATGACAACAAAACACAACATCTATTAACGTTACAGCACAGATACCATACATATTCAATACTTACATGTTATAAATCTTTTTTTTATTCCAGTAGTTTGTTTTGGTTGAGTGAAATTTCTCTGTCGGTCTATCAGTTGTCATAACAGGACACAACACTTGGCCTCTGCAAGCCCCATTGTGTGGATAAAGGCACGGAACAACTTCCGGGGCACGGAAATATCGCTTAAAATCTCTTTAGCCAATGGGGATGCACCCTTGTAAGGCCCACCCCCACGAGAGGTTTGTGCCAGAATTGCAATCAAAAAGTTTGGAAGCGTAAATGAGAAAGCTGCTAGCGAAACTGAAAACATGATAGAGAGAGCAAAAGACTGATCATTGTGAAAGAATTTGTAGGAACTGTAGACAAAATTACAAGTTAAACAAATAATTTTTTTTGATTTAGTTACTGATTTTTGTTTGATATTCAAAAAGTTTTGTTTGACAATATTGCCACATCTGATTCCATAGTTGCCCCCAGCTGGAATTCAGATAAAATGCAGGTTTAAGGCACTTCCTCATTTGCATAAATTTTCCAAACCGGATGCTCACCGTGTGCTCACCCTGTGATTGCGCCTTCCTTCTAATTGGGCTAGTTTTAAATAAATTTGGCAGTAGAAAATATATTGGTCGCGGGTTGCGTTTTTTTGGGCTATTTTTAAACAACCACAGCTGCAGCATTTTCCTTAAAATATGGGAGGAGCTACTGTATGCGATCAAATAAGGGCCAATAATATTTAGAGGTTGCAAATTGATGTTTGCATGTGTAAAAAAGTTTTACATCGGGGGAAATATTTTGTGAATGTGTAAAAACAAATTGGATCTGTAGAAATATTTTGTGAATGTGTAAAAAAGTTTTGCATCTATAGAAATGTTTTGTGAATGTGTAAAAATATTTTGTGAATGTGTAAAAAAGTTTTGCATCTGTACAGATGCAAAACTTTTTTACACATTCACAAAATATTTCTACAGATGCAAAACGTTTTTACACATTCACAAAATATTTCTACAGATGCAAAACGTTTTTACACATTCACAAAATATTTCTACAGATGCAAAACGTTTTTACACATTCACAAAATACTTCCACAGATGCAAAACTTTTTTACACATGCAAACATCACTTCACAACCTCAAAATATTATTGGCCCTTATTTGATCCCATACTACTGTGTGTGGTGTGTATTAAAGAGAGGGAGAGAGTAGATCGTTTTGAGAGAGTGCTATATGCTAGAGATGCACAGTTGACGGTTTCAACCGCGGACTCAAATATATACAGTACATTGTTAAATATTGTTACCTACATCCAAAAAAATGAAGCACACTTTAAAATAGTCAAATACACTAAAGTTTAATAAAAGTTACATTTAGTAGCCTATGTGAGCCTACCAGCACTTTGTCCTCTTCAGTGTGCAAATAGAAAGTAGAATACAGTACAAGTTGATTGATGATTCATCTCCCATGTTGCGTCTCGTTCTATACTAAGAACGCAAGAGCCAAACAAGCTCAATAACACCCACAGCAAAAACACAAGGTAAGAAAAATAGTTGGAAAACTTTGCTTATTAATTTGATGTGCAAGGCAAGCAGGCAAGTGCACGATACATTGATGTGCGGTGGACTTCCAGCGAATTTCGGAATGAATATAGTTGGCGTTTCTTTAATTTCCAAGAATTTCCAGAATTGCAATGGCTGCTTGAAAAAGACGCGCTCTCTTCCCATTCATTCAAAATTAATGGGAGTCTTCAGAACTGGCTTGTCCTAGTCGTCACCCTGACATGACATTGCGAGTGTGTAGAGTTAAGCCTATGTGAATGCCTATTATTTTAGCTTTCTTTTTGCAAAACAATAAAGTGCAATATGTAAAAATTAGTACTAGGCTAAATAGCAGCATGTTGAAATTATGTGCCAAATTAAAAAAAGGTAATGTTTGCTGATGTGCGTTTTATTTGGGCTATTTATTTGTTTTTGTCCCTGTGCACAGATTGGTTCACTGCTGATATTCTGATAGAAGAGCTTTCTAGCCTCGCGGCTCGCGCCAGCAGTGCCTTGCATTGCTCAATCAGCGGATAGCGGGTGGGTGCGGCTTTGAAAATTGGTCAAAAACATTGGTGCCGATGGATATCGGACGGATGATGAGGCGGGATGTCCACTGGACACGTCAGATTTTAGTGCACGTTACTTTTTACCGGATATATGCATCCGCATAGTGAGGACTTGATGCACATTTGCCTCTGCAAGGCAAGACTTTTTTACTATCTTGTTGTGCTACTCGTTGTATTGGGAACTCAAACTCCTGGTTCTACAATGGCACAGTGTTGCAACGCACAAGTAAGATAATTTGAATGTATGCGTCACACAGAGCGCACCGCATCGCAAGCTCGCAAGGCAAACAGATCTTTGCGGATCTCTCCATTGTCAATGAATGACTTCCCACGCAACGCAACGCATTCGACGTGTCCAGTGGACGTCCCGCCTGAGTTTTGTGATCCAAAATTCAGGGCGAGCGGAACAGAAAAATGCAACATGCGCATGCATGGCGCAAACGTCATGATAATTGATGTGATTGGTTTAGTGCCTACAAAACGAACAAAGCAAATAATTGGTAATAAATCGACGGTAATAATTGGTAATAATAAGGTGTAATATACTAAATTGCATGCTTTAAAATAACACTATCTAGCTTTAAACCCACAGTTTCTGTCACTGATTATTCTTATTACACCTATTGCTTTTAAAATAAAATAAATATTTATAATGAATATCAATTCTATCAATTTCAATGTCTTGCTTTACTCAACGTAAATATGAGATTTTCTGCTCAGTCATAATGGCTACCAATATAGTCATTATTTGTTCTCTAGGTCTTATTTCCACAATACAGATTTTCATTACCGCATTAGTCTGATTGCCATTTCTTAAATGACAACCTCAGTTTGCTGTAATGATAATAAGCATATTTGTAGTAAATTTGAATATAAATCTATCATGAATCATACATTTCTGTTGCTGGACAAATTCATACCTTCATTTCCACCTCATCCCAAAAGTGCAATATGGAATTGTGATCTGGGGGACTGTGCAGGACATTGGAGTAAATTTAAGTCTTGAGGTGATGGATGCTGTGTGACATGACACATTCTCCTGCACGAAGTATTGATCTGAAAAAGTATAGACTGGCTATACACTCACCTAAAGGATTATTAGGAACACCCGTTCAATTTCTCCTTAATACAATGATCTACTCAACCAATCACATGGCAGTTGCTTCAATGCATTTAGGGGTGTGGGCCTGGTCAAGACAATCTCCTGAACTCCAAACTGAATGTCAGAATGTGAAAGGTGATTTATGCAATTTTGAGCGTGGCATGGTTGTTGGTGCCAGACGGGCCGGTCTGAGTATTTCACATCTGCTCAGTTACTGGGATTTTCACGCACAATCATTTCTAGGGTTTACAAAGAATGGTGTGAAAAGGGAAAAACATCCAGTATGCGGCAGTCCTGTGGGCGAAAATGCCTTGTTGATGCTAGAGGTCAGTGGAGAATTGGCCGACTGCTTCAAGCTGATAGAAGAGCAACTTTGACTGAAACAACCACTCGTTACAACTGAGGTATGCAGCAAAGCATTTGTGAAGCCACAACACGCACAACCTTGAGGCGGATGGGCTACAATAGCAGAAGACCCCACCGGGTACCACTCACCTCCACTACAAATAGGAAAAAGAGGCTACAATTTGAAGAGCACACCAAAATTGGACAGTTTGGAAAAATGTTGCCTGGTCTGATGAGTCTCGATTTCTGTTGAGACATTCAGATGGTAGAGTCAGAATTTGGCGTAAACAGAATGAGAACATGGATCCATCATGCCTTGTTGCCACTGTGCAGGCTGGTGGTGGTGGTGTAATGGTTTGGGGAATGTTTTCTTGGCACACTTTAGGCCCCTTAGTGCCAATTGGGCATTGTTTAAATGCCACGGCCTACCTGAGCATTGTTTCCGACCATATCCATCCATTTATGGCCACCATGTACCCGTCCTCTGATGGCTACTTCCAGCAGGAAAATTCACCATGTCACAAAGCTCGAATAATTTCAAATTGGTTTCTTGAACATGACAATGAGTTCACTGTACTAAAATGGCCCCCACAGACACCAGATCTCAACCCAATAGAGCATCTTTGGGATGTGGTGGAACGGGAGCTTTGTGCCCTGGAAGTGCATCCCACAAATCTCCATCAACTGCAAGATGCTTTCCTATCAATATGGGCCAACATTTCTAAAGAATGCTTTCAGCACGTACAATTAAGGCAGTTCTGAAGGCGAAAGGGGGTCAAACAAAGTATTAGTATGGTGTTCCTAATAATCCTTTAGGTGAGTGTAAATGAATGCACATGATCAGCAACAAAGCATACAGTATAATAGGTATGCTTTGGCCTTAACATAATTCTGAATTGGTGTTAATAGACTTAATGTGTGCCAAGATAACATTCCCTACACCTTTACAGCACCACCATTTAATATTCAAAAGAGGCAGGATGGATCCATGGATTTATTTTGTGAATGACAAATTCTGACCCAACCATCTGTATGTGCTATAGCTAAACCATCACTCCATGAAGTGATTTAGAAATACACTGTTTTTAGGAGGATACACACTGTGTCCATCTAACCAATATGAAAGGCTAAACTGATTCTACCTCTACACAACTGGTTGTTTAGAATCGGATACCAGGAACACACCAATGCAGTTTAAAGTTTCTCATATTTGTTGTTTGTTTGGATGAATCATTTAGAGTAGGTACTGGAGGCCTTTTGTAAGAAGTTGAAACAGACAGAGATAAAATATAAACACTTGTAGTAATTAAAATCATTTCGGGGCTGATCTTAAAAGTCTTTTGGGATCTTTCTGGTGTTGGTGTTCGTTAGTGAAGGTTCTAGGAGAAGTTGCCTGGGAGCGATCTCAGCGTGATCTCTTTACACGTCTGTAGAAGCGAGGGCAAGGAGAGGGTAGATGAAGAAAGTAACAGAGAAAATTAAAATTAGAGAGAATATTTGTGGTTGTGTACAAGTTTCCATCTCTATGTATACCTATGTGTGTTTGTGTATGTGTGTACATGCTTGCATATCTTTCTATTCACCTCAGTATGAATCTGCTGGCAGTCATCCAACTAGCGACAGAAGCTGGATCCAACTCAGCCCATGTCATCTGTTAAAACCCCAGCTACAATAGCAAGCTACATCAGTTAAGCCTTCATCTGAGGCCCTGTCAGTGAGGCTGCTTTACTCTGTCACAGACATGACATCACACTAGAGAGCAAGGCCTGAAATCATATCAGCTTGACATGCCAGTCATATGAAACAGACTGGTTAACTGTCGCCTACATGGGATACTACTAATGTCAGAGTGAGTTCAAAACTTCTACAGTGAGCACCATAATTCATTGTACAGTGACCATTGTTTTGTTAATTTGGTTCTGTACTCTAGCACTCTTGAGTTTGAAAGAAGACAATGACAATGAGGTTGAAGTGTAGACTAACTTGTTAGTCTCTGTTAATACCAGCTTTAGTATGTTAGAAGCTCTAAATTAAAGTGTTTTACTTATGAATAACACTATCAAAATACATAGGCTGCAATGAACCAAACTTCTTATAAGCTTACATGTAACATAATACACTTATATACACCTAGAACACCCATCACACAGCAACATTTAACCACACCTAACAAACACTCAAACAAGACTTAAATAGACAGATAATATTGAGTGAATTCAGCTGGTGATTATTGCTAGTGATCTATAGGACAACGGAATTGTGATGAAATCAGGTGATTAAAAGTCCAGGAAACAGATGAGCAGACATCAAACACACACAGGAGAAACCTGGTCTTCACCCATGTCCCCTGAGGGGTTGCCCTTAACAATGTTTCTGATATTTATCATTACCGCAGTAAAGCCCAAGATCATAACCGTTTCAATGATTTATGTTCTAATTTATGCTAACACATTTTGAATATTGATGTTTTTATTTGACGAGTTTGCCTGTCAACATTATGCTACAGTAGATATACAATTTCGGAAATATTACAATATTTCGGTAATGATATGTCACGGTTAAATTATAGTTTGGAGGCAGGCAATAATAGTTGGACATTGACAATGACACAGTTCTATACATTTTTCACCCATCTGTAAATATGAAAGCGCAATGTGGACCAACAAGCCAATACACTTATTTTAAGTACTGATTATGACTGTATAGATTTGACTCAAATTTAGTGTCAAGGTAGCAGTAATCTGGTGGCGTATTTTTCATGCACTATAGGTCTATCAAGAAAATGAATTGCTCTTGCATACAATTAATTATGTTGCCTTGCTTGCTATATGAAAACCAGACAGGAATTAAGGCATTCAGTTACTTTTCGACTGAATGTTAGAATGGGCAAAAAGAGTGACATGAGCCACATTCGACATCATATGATTGTTGGTTTCAAACGAGGTGGTTTCAGCATCTAAGGTACAGGACCTCCTGGGATCTTCAGTCACTACAGTCATTACAGTTTATACTTAAAGAGGATGGGCTTTAGCAGCAGACAATTTCAGCCTTCACTCCAGTGTGCTAAAAACAGGCAGATGATGGTACAGTGGGCTCTTGATCTTTTGCGGGGTCGGGGGGGTGTTTTGCACACAAAAATAGTAAAACCTGAAAAAACAAATCTCCACAATAATTTTTTTGCATATGATTTTTAGCATAAGGGATACTGTGCTCTATGTTTGAGGAAAAACGTACAATTGGCCATATTGTCAAAGTCAAAGTCAAAGTTGTTTATTTATCATATGCATCGAATAACATACATCATCCTATGCAGGGAAATTCTTATGACATGGCACGGCGCATCTATGCAGTGGGCTTAAAAGTGAAAAAAGAATTACAACAATATAAAGAATTTTTAAAATAATAATGACAGTAGTAATAATAATAAAACACTGTGTACTGAGCAGTGATCTGGAAAATGTACAACAGTAGAAGTAGTAAATATTATAGATTTGGCATGGAAAATTGCTTTTTAAAGGTGCATTTGAATTTCTGCTACATCAGATGTAGAGAGCATAAAGTGACCAGAGAGTGTTAGTGCTCAACAGACGATTTGCGATCAGTGTCTGTGTTCC
>JACXGM010020140.1:0-17978 GCA_016801145.1 Umbra pygmaea | reverse complement strand
ATATGCTCCATACAGGGGATATCAATGACGGGGGGAGTTCAAGCTACTCCGTTCCTCCGCTCGCCATGATCTTGCTGTGAGCGGACTGAACATGCGCACAACCTTTTTTTCAGAAATCAATCCGCGGATCACGCGTGTGCCGAACCGAAGATATTGATCCGAACGGATCACGGATCAATGACGATCCGTTGCACCACTACCAAATACACATGTTCATACAAGTCATGAAAACAAATACTGAAGCTGCACACAGACATTTCACCCTCATCACATATGCACATTGCTGCTAGTGTATTTTATTACTCTGCTGCTACATTTGTATACTGTACATGAATAAACAGGTTCGGAGATATCTGCAGTTTAATTGGCAAAAATTGGGTTCAAAACCTATATATGTAGACATGTTTGCCAGGTACTGATTTTAAGTAATCTCATACATTATGTAAAATAATGTTTTTGTGACAAAGCGATAGGTACTGTAGGTATTAAGCAGTGGCTTCCTTTGCATACTGGTAGCTGGTTCATTAACCTACTTGTCTTAGATATACTGTACTATACTGAGATCCCCTGGCCACCAGTTTTAGAAAAATACAAAATGTAGCTAAATACCAGAGATGCCACAAGTTAGTGTAAAATATTACTTTTCTGGGCTGAGTTGGGCTGAGTTCACAACTCATGGGAAGTTCCACAGTAAGACCCTAATGACCAGGGGCCTCATTTATAAAGCTGGCGTACGCACAAAAGAAGACGTACGCATCTCTCTACGCAATAATTGGGATTTATAAAAACAAACTTGATGGGAAAATGTGCGGTCCTTCACGGAAACTCTGACCCATGCGTACGCACAAAAACGGGTGAAATTAGAAATGGCAACACCATCGGCAGATGGATGAAACACGTAGGCTACTGTAGATTCGTCTGAAACTGCAGAGCGTTGTGTAACCGAAATCGAAATACTGCCTCTCATTAATAATATGAAGATGTCACAAAGCCATGCATACAATTAACAGCCTGCAGAGAAATACCAACAATATAAAACAAGATTTTAACGTAAAGACAAATGAAGGACATATTGTACATATTTGCAAAAAGAATACTCAAATATATTATGTAGGCTAATTATATTGGCATGTTATGTAATTCATCATCATAAATAATACGGTAAACAGAACTAAATCATGTTTAAAACTAATATTCTTGTCGATGTCTCTGTCTGGCGGTGCAGATATATAGATAAATAGATGATGATGGGATAGATAATAGATAGTCTTTATTGTCAATTGGGGAATATTGTTTTCATATTATAAATGTCGTAATAACATACAGAAACATAGTGTTCATTTATATGCATTTAGTTTGTTTAATTTTTAAAGGTGTTCCATTGTGACCAGAATCCCTGGTCCTAACCTATGGTTCAAAGAGCATAACCTCTTTTATTACATTTTTACTCCAATTCAATTGTGTGAAAAACCTTGTTTGGTCAGGCATAAATCCTAAAACATGAAACGCTGTAAAAAGGAACCCCTATTCAGACAATAGAGCACAGCTGATAAACATAGACAGCTGTTGTCTCACTTATCGTAACATCAAATGCTAGGTGTTTAGCACTCACAAAACACAACCCAGTTGTTAAACATAAACCTATTATACTATTATTCTCTACCGCTGTGGAGTGGTTGTTTCATGTATTTTAAAATGCATGCACTTACTTTCATCACCCTCGGTCTGCATGTCTGCTAAATGGTGTAAATATAAATGGAAGGCTATAAATAACGAATGGCATAGTGGACTATGTTCGTAATAGGCACACTGTGCGCATAAAACAACATTTTCCTCCTCTTTTCCACCTCGCCAACAATATTTTCTACTTGACATTGAGTGAAGTTGCTTTTTTGGTTTTCCTCACTACTGTGTATGCCATGATTTCTCAATCAATGAATATTAATTTCGGGGAGTTTCACTGACTAATTATGGACAATTATGGGCGTGACATGTATCCGCAAAAGCTGCGCCACGTATTACAGTTGATTGTGATTTAAAAAAGGGAAAACCGCGTAGGACGTGCGTGCGCATGGTTTTATAAATCTGAATATTTCTTTGCGTACGCACGTCCTATATTTCGTCCGTACGCCACTTCTGATGCAAATCCACCGCAAAGTTTTATAAATGAGGCCCCAGGTAAAAGAAGATCTGTAATTTTAGAATGTTTCTCATTGTTCCAGTTGAAGGTAAAAAACTGTCAACTTTACAGTGGATTTCCTATCAAATTATATTTTTTTAACAGTGTAGTCATGTTTTAGTTATTCATAGATCACTGGTAAGTTATGATCTTCTTTTACCCGGTCAATAGGGTCTTACTGAGGAACTTCCCAAAATTTGTGAACTCAGCCCAACCCCGAAAAGTTATCTATTACACTAACTTGTGGCATCTCTGCTGAATAACCACTACATTCTCATGGCGATATGTGGGTAACCGTACGTAATGGACATTTCACCGCATTACGTAGACAGTCTTACAATATGTCCATTGAAATGTGAGCTTTTGTACGTATTGAATCGCCATTCTACTGGAACTTTTCCAAGAATAGACCAATCGGTAACAATTTAAAGTACTTGGGGAATGTTTAGTTCAGGCATAACGTGTTAGGTTAGTTAGGGTAAAGTGAGGTTAAGGTTAGGGTAAAGTTAAGGTAAACTGACTTTTACATCTCTGGAAATGTATACTAAGTACAATGCTTTTGTTTTGTACAACCAGATACATTTGGAGTTGCTTGCAAAACGGAAATGCATGGCACACTCACCTGGATTCCTGCAAATCCATCAACTACTGCTACTAGCTAGGTACGTTTTCCTTCCTTCTGCATAGATGTATTTTGTTGCAGTCGTTTTAGGTATGCAACAACTAAACAGGCATCTTGCGAGGTAATCAAATATGCTCTAGTAGATATTACACACAAGATTAATTTATAGTAAGGGACAGTATGATTTCTTTGGCATAGATAGTCCAGGCAAATGATCATGAGCACAGTCTGAATTTGTACAATGTCCCGTATTCACATCCATACATATCCAGACAACACTGTGCATACTGGCTTATAATGAATTTATTTAAATGTCTCCAGAAAAACTACTTAAAGAAACCCAAGTTAAGCTACTCAGTTGTTTCGTAGGCAACTGCAGAGGTGTTGGCTTGTACTAACTGAGTTTAAGCCAAAAAAGTACAGTAGGCTTGTAGGCTGTTTGATATTGAAAGGGTCGAGTCTGTATCAACCAAAAATGAGAATTGCATAAATAAATGCATTACTAAAGCAGACTGGAATACGTGTGCTACTTTATTTTAATTAAATTTTAATTTACATAAGTGTTCAGACCTTGTTGTAAACAATGAAAATTATTAGCTGAATAGGAACTATTGTTTTGCGGCATACTAATATGGCAACAGTACGAGGAGTGTTGGGGGGGGTACTTTAATGATAGAGGATAACCACACGACTCCACATGCCTTTTACAAATGTAAAAATTTATTTTCACCAAAGAATTTTTCGCAACCATTTTCTAAGTGCATTAACACACTCCAGCCTGTGCATTGCCAGGGAATAACCGCACACCTCAGTGGTTGAACCCATTCACACCTCTGAGGTGTGCAGTTATTCCCTGGCAACACACCGGCTAGAGGGTATTAATGCTTACATATGTACAAAAAATGTAAAATCCCCTAAACATTGCCTTTGTACTGGTCCTCTGTGTAAACAGCAAAGTTCTTTTTATTCCTTTATTTTCAGTTAATGCATTGTAACAAATAAAATGTGTTTTGATTTTAATTTGACATTTCACAGTATAATGCAGTTCAGTATTGTTGGCTATAATTGGTTAAAATAATTTTGCAATGAGTGTCTTCACGTTTTCCAATATGCTTTAATAGGCCTTCATAGCTCTTTATATCACTCATTAGCCAGTGATAATTTGAAATGTCATGGTATAGCTCAATGTCTGGCTGTGAGTTTTGCTCATTTTCATTTTGCAACAAACTTGTCTCTCCTGACAGGATTCTATTGGCCTTTATAAAGAACACCATTAATCAATCACTCATTATCCAACTATTTTTAATAGGTTGAGACACTATGTGTTTTATTTGAATTAGTCATAGCAAAAGATAACATCCTTCTGCCCACGCCACTACAGAATTGATTTACGTGTTACGTGTTCCATTTTGAATTAAAGGTGTTATTCTGAGATGCTTCTAAAAACCTTAATACGGATCAATGTTAATCCATTACTCATTAGCCAAATGTTATCAAATAATTAGACTGTGTGCTATTTTAACAACAGGTTTGTTAGTAAGCCTCTGCTATTCAAGCACATTATTATATTGGATCTCATCGAGTCTCAGGATCTATTCCAAAGCATGAATAGAAGCAAAAATACATAATGTATCAAGTAGCATTTAGACTTATCAATAGAAGTGTGTGGGCTGTTGCATTTACTTATGACCTGTATGTAATTGCAATCAATCTAAAAAAGGTGCTCCCGGTGGTTGACAAGCTATGCTTGTTTCATTAATAATATTTAAGGTATAAGATAAAAATCTACTGCCCATGTCACTACATAATTGATTTACTGTACATTACATTGGGACTTTCTGCTTCCTTAAAACAGAATGGGAGTTCTGACAAAATCATACAGCTATTCAGATCAGCGCTGTCATTATCATATACATTATCATTTTTTTCAGCCATGGTATTAATGCCACAGAACGTTCATATGAGTTATCAATAAAAGCATAATGTCTTGCATTTGACGGATTGATACGACCCAGTAATTCAGTGTGCATCTTACCCCGGGTGTCCACGTGCACAAAAATGTTAGATTTGAAATTTCGGAAGGAGAGCAGCCATAATTGCTGGGGATGTTGCTTCCAACCAGATTATGTAGAATGACCTCTGTGGTGAAACAATCATTGCATTTCCTAAACCATTGAGGGGGCGGAGCATGAGCCCTACAGCACACCCTGTGTTGAGCATCATATGTTAATGACTTATTATAGATTCCCTGCTGAGTTCAAGGAGGGTGATTGTTGGTTAATTAGTGTGTCATTGGCAGTCCTTTCAAATAATTGGCACATTAGTTGTTGGGTTATGTCAACCATTTACATGCACACGTGCAATGCAAAATGTTAAGCTTGTTTTTAATAACCTGATGCACCACTGATCTTGAGGCAGAGAAGTCTCAGTCCTTCTTAACGAAGAGGGCATCAACCAAAAAACCCTTCTCAGCAACACCCCACAGACTTCAGATGATGTGCTAAGATATGTAGGAGTAAGAATCCTGGAGCTCTGTGTACTAGTTTATCTTTTTTGTTTTGGTATGCAACATAAAGCCCACATTTACTTTAATTATTTTACAGGCTTGATACTGTCAAAATGTACAGTGTGCCTCGAGTGTCCGGAAGGGAAATACAATTATCTAAATAACTATCTTATTGGTGTCCATATGGGCCATGGTTTTGAATAAAATTTGGTGGGCCCGTGCAAATTGTAGCCTCAGTTTCCAAATCTTAGCTGACAGGAGTAGAACCTGGTGTGGTCTTATGCTGCTGTAGCTATGTTTGTTTTCTAATGTCCTGAGCAGTATCTTTATGGGAATATGCAAATATTATATATAGTGGGTTAAGTTATGTAATACTTAGTATAGTTTATAGACAAATATGTTGGGTGGGCACATAATGTATGTACACACTCACCTAAAGTATTATTAGGGACACCATACTAATACTGTGTATGGTACTGTGTACGTGTATTAGTATGGTGTTCCTAATAATGTATGTGTATTAGTATGTATGTGTATTAGTATGGTGTTCCTAATAATCCTTTAGGTGACTCACCTAAAAGATTATTAGGAACACCATACTAATACTGTGTTTGACCCCCTTTCGCCTTCAGAACTGCCTTGTTACTCATCTGCATACCTTGGTTGTAACAAGTGTTTATTTGAGTTACCATTGCCTTTCAGCTCGACCTAATCTGGCCATTCTCCTCTGACCTCTGCCATCATCAAGACATTTTCACCCAGAGAGCTACCGCTCACTAAACCGTAGAGATGGCTGTTCAGAAAAATCCCAGTAGATCAGCACTTTCTGAAATACTCAAACAAGCTTGTCAGATACCAACAATCATGCCATGTTCAAAGTCACTATAAATCACCTTTCTTCCCCATTCTGATGCTTGGTTTGAACTTCAGCAGATCATCTTGACCATGTCTACATGTCTAAATGCATTGACTTGCTGCCACTTGACTGGCTGATTAGGCATTTGCGTTAACGAGCACTTGAACAGGTGTATCTAATGAAGTGGCTGGTGAGTGTATGTACAAAATTACTCAGGAAAGGGGTTATGGGAATTTCTTTATTTAGTACTTTTGGAGACGTTTCCAAACAATATATCCAACAGGATTATCTTTGTAATAGCAGTCAGTTGATGTCTCTCCTAGAGACTTTAACATGTTCAAGCCCGATTGTCACAATGTCCATAGTATTTGTCCTTGTTCTATGTGTCACTTCAGGGTGGTTTCTCCCCCATGTGTTTTGTTTTGATTCTGTTTTCCTGCTCTTTGTGTCACATGATCCCATCACATGTTTTGGTTAGCCTATCAGTTCTGTAGATTTGCCCTCACCTGCACACCCTTTCCTCATTAGTAAAGTATTTAGTTCTGTGTGTTAGTTTGTGCAGTGTGGTTGATTGTTCTTGTCCAGGTCTTTGTTATGGTTCTAATAAAACATTACACTATTGGTGAAGACGCACCTGCCTCCTGTTCCTACTGAACTGTGACACCAATGTATTTCGACGTTATGTTTCGCAGTCATAAAATGCATGGCTACTGGACTTTAAGTCTTGGTTAAGTAAGCCAAGCCACATAGGCCTTTCAGAAGGTACACCGCTTTGTCTCTCTCAAGGAAAATTCACATTCTGCCCACCAAAAATTAATTTGGGTTTGTCAGACCCAATTGGCAGATGTTCCATGTCTTTGTCAATCAAAAAGGGTAGGGCACACTTCTGTAAGTAGACCTGATGAAGATTGATGTAGATCGAAACATGTCTATTTCTAATAAAGTTGTGGTGGAGCATACAGCGGGTGAAAAAAGTATTGAACACGTCACCATTTATTATATTTGTCTCAGTAGATATATTTCCAAAGGTGCTATTGACATGAAACTTTCACCAGATGTTGGTAACAACCCAACTAATCCGTACATACAAAGATACCAAAAAACTTAAGTTCAGAAATTAAGTTGTGTAATAATGTGAAAAAGTATTGAACACATGAAGAATGGGAGGTGCAAAAAGGCATGAAACGCCAACACAACAGCTGGAAACCATCAGTAATTAAAAATCAATCCAGCCCCCTGTCAGTGCAAATAAAGCAAAGAGCTGTCTCAAGACCTTTGCAACCTAATTGTTGCAAAACATAATGACGACATTGGTTATACGCGCATTTCTATGCTTCTGATATTCCAGTGAGCACTGTTAGGGCTATAATATTGTGGAAAGACAATCATTACACCATATATTTGCCTCGACCATGTGCTCCTTGCAAGATTTCTGACAGAGTGAAAAGAATAATCAATTAGCAGGTACTGTTGTCTCAAAGAAAACAGTAAATAATGCACTCCACCGCCATGGCCTGTATGCACGCTCACCACGCAAGACTCCATTGCTTAAAAAAAAGCATGTTGAAGCTCATTTAAAGTTTGCTGCACAACATTTGGAAAAGCCAGTAAAATACTGGGAGAATATAGTGTGGTCAGATAAGAGCAAAATTTAACTGTTTGGATGCTATAATACACACACTTTGGAGGAGTAATGGCACTGCACCGAGGCAAATGTATCGAGGCATTCTTGAAAAAAATCTGCTGCCATCTACCCGGATGATGAAGATGAAACGAGGGAGGACATTTCAGCAAGACAATGATCCCAAACACAGAGCCAAGGAAACTCAATTGGTTTCAAAGAAAGAAAATAAAGCTGCTAGAATGGCCCAGCCAATCACTTTACTTAAATCCCATTGAAAAGCTATGGAAAGAACTGAAGATCAAAATTTATAGAAGAGGCCCACGGAACCTTCAAGATTTAAAGACTGTTTTGTGGAAGAATGGGCCAAAATCACACCAAAGCAATGCATGCGACTGGTTTCTCCATACAGGAGGCATCTTGAAGCTGTCATTACCAACATAGTCTTTTGTACAAAGTATTAAATGAATATTAGTAAGCGTGTTCAATACTGTTTCCCTGTGTCATTTCACATTATTGGACATTTCTTGATTTCTGAACAAATTTGTTTTGGTTTCTTTGTATGTATGGATTACATTGGTTGTTAACAACATCTGGTGAAAATGTCAATAGCACCTTTGGAAATATATTTACTGAGAAAAATGGTGACGTGTTCAATACTTGTTTCACCTGCTGCATATGCATGTGTGGTCTCTGTTTTCCTTATAGTTGCAGAAACTCCCAATGCGATGTAGAATATTGAATATTATAAAATGGCATCTGAACCAAACCATTTCTGTTTTTAACCATGCTGCACATCCAACCAAGAAGTCAGCCAGATTAGTGTATTTCACGATGCGCTTACTTGCATAATGACTTCCGTTAGCTTTCAGGCATCCATATCACGTCAGTTGCCAGACCACGTTCAGTCAAGGAAATACTTCTTCATGATGCCACTACCTACACTGAGTCTATATGCTTCACCCCTGGAGCTTCCTAGCCACTCTCCAGGCAATCAAACATCCAACTGCCTGGGGAGTGTGAGGTATCAGCCGCAGGGATTTCCTAGTCTCATCACCACATCCTCTGGGTCTTGTTTGGAAGAGCACTGTGAAAAGTGGATGACATCCCACAGATGGCTGTGAGTAATACAGAGCCATATGTAAATCTGGATATTATGAAAATGTGTGAAGAAGAAAAAGATGTTAGAAAACATTATCTGTCACATTTAGTGACAGATCATGCTAATACATAGCTTCAGTAATATTAGGCAAAACATTTTAAGATTTTTTTTAAGTAGTTTTATAAAGTTTAATATTTAGTGTCTTATGTTTTACATTTTAGTCATTTAGCTGATGTTCTTATCCAGAGTGACTTACAGTGAGATTCCCACTTAAAAGCAAATTCCAGAGTAAATAGAAAAAATGAAATATAGTAATAAAAACGTTATTCTAGACTTATTAACATATACAGTGCTGTTCCTGCGTTTTTTCAAAATGTGACAAATATTAAAGACATTGTGACAATAAGGCCTACAACCCTTCAGTAGGTACAGATTTTGCCAGAATACTTCATTCCTCCAAGCATTTACACAATCACCAATAGCTACAACATTTACAAATGCACACAAGATTCATAAATGCATAGGACAAGATTCAGAAATGTATTTCTGATGCACACACAAATATATATTGATTTACAAACTGCTTGCGGTCTGTGAACGTCACTGCATTTGTGTGAACGTCACTGTATTTGTGTGTGAATTTTGAGACTCCCCTGACGTAGCTCGACACACAAATGCGTTTTAAACAGGGAATGATCTGCAAATAATCAGATATCTCCCTTGTTTTAGCAAATCACAAGAACGCACCCTACGTGGGGGATTGTTTACTTATAAGCCAATCACATGAACGCGTTCACACAGCACCGGGAGCCGAGATTGTTTAACTAATGGCCCTTTTCCATTGCTGGAACCAGCTCAACTCTACTTGCCTCGCCTCTACTTGCCTTGAAAGCATTTCCATTGCTACGTAACAGCTCTACTCAACTCTACTCGACTCGCCTTTTTTGCCTTTCCATTGGACAATTTTACCTGGTACCACGTAACTTTTCGTACTTGCTCGGTAGAGGTTCGAAGCGACTAGAACCGATACCAAAGCTGTGACGTTAACACACAGAAAACCATTGATTGAGAGTCATCACTCATGCGTCACATTTGTTCAACACCGGACATCCTATATAATAGAGAAAACTCAAAATAACCAAATTCATCCACGATCGTTTGAGCAGAATTTACCAATAATTTTTAAAAAGCACAAAAAATGGCAACCTGCAAAATCATGCCGTGGTCAACTGAGGAGGTGCAGATATTTCTGTGTTTCATTGCTGATGAGAGGATCCAACGTGAGCTGGATGGAGCAACTCGGAATGAGAAAGTTTGCCAGGAAGTCTTGCAATTAATGGGCAGACACGGTTTCCAAAGATCGTTTCAACAGTGTAGTCTGAGCCAGCTTGTACAGGCTTTGAGTCGCCGCGCTAACAACACCCAACCTTCCCTGGATGAAAGCCTTTGGCCAATATATATTTTTACTTTTGTGTATTGCTGTTTTGCACAGTTTTTGGCTAAAATATACATTTCTACCTTATTACAACTGTATTTGACCATGATTTACAAATTCTGGGTTTATTTTTTAATGATTAATGATTAGGGTAGGTGTACATATTAGGATTGTACAGAAAATGTTTGTTTTATAATGTGTCTACCAATTAATCTACCTGTTACATTGTCTTGTATTAAAAGGGACAATCAGAAAGGTAGACTTAAGTGAAAGATGTGCAAGCAGTTTTTGGTGGTATTTTTTGGGTTAAGTACCCATGCCTGATGTTCAGTTGAGAGATTGCTTTCATACAAGCATACATCACCACACGCTACAACCAATACGGTAGCTAAATAACTTGGTGTACTACAACCACAATAGATGCCAAGCAAAACTCATATGTAATGATACTGTATGTCATACTTTAGTATTAAACTGATGGTATATATATATATATATATATATATACATTGGATTATGTAAATGATAAATTCAAGAAACTAAGCATACAATTAAGGTCGGCTTAAAGGGTACACTAGCATACAAATCACCTTTCCTGAGGACAACCTAATTGAAAATGAACAATTATTTCCCATTATCAATATAAACTTTGCATGATGATGTAAGCTACAGTGTACATCTACCCTGAGACAATTTGGTTTTAAAATATCTTATCAATAGTGATCCCATTAAGCCATGTCCAGACTTTTCACATTTGGTGAAATATCTTTATCTCACATTACAAAGTGATGTAAGTATTCATACAACTTAAAATGTGAAGTTAATTATTCATTATATTTTTATTTTTGTTTGTGGAAATAGGGCAGGATTTGTTGTTCCAAAATATTTGTCACAAGATTACTGAGGTCTATTCAAGTAGCGCATTAGTGCCTCTCGTCCATTCCTGCCCTCCTCCTCTACACCTACACCTTGTGCCAGTGGCACCAGATTATACTCTGCTGCTACAGCTGCATCCCACTCATTGTCATAGGCCTCCCCATGACTCTCACAAAGGTTATGCAGAGCACAGCAAGTCATCCCCATTGACCAGTTCCACATCACAGTCATTTCTCTTCAATTGGCAACGCCGCCTTCCCTTTAGTCTACCAAAGGCATTTTCCACCACTACCCGTGCTCTGGAAATTTTCCTGTTGTACATCTGCTCTTCTGCTGTTAGCCATCCAGTGTCTGAAAATGGTTTTATTTGCCAGTTCTGTAAGGGATAGGCAGAGTCTCCTAGGATGTAGTAGCCAACATTCACCCCATCAATATTCTTGGTGTATGCTGGGAAATGGTTGCCGCGGCTGGCCAACTCCAACAATGTGGACAGTCTCAAGACACGAGCATCATGCAAGCTCCCAGTCAGTCTAGCAAATACCTTGCAGAAATATCCCTTTCCATCTACAACACCTTGAAGGATGATGGAGTGCCAGCCTTTATGGTTGAAGTAGTCACAGTGGTACAGTTGTGGTGCCATGATAGGTATGTGTGAACCATCAATAACACCAATACACTGCGGAAGTCCCCACCTGTTCTCAGTGTAAACTGCCATTCCTTCAAACTTCTGTGGGACTGGAAAACAAATTTGTTCTGGTACCAACAGTGTCTCAGCAGCAGCACAGAAATCTTGCACACACCAACACACAGTTGTTACGCTCACTCCAAACAGATGGCCAACACTTCTGTACTCGGAGCCGGTTGCAAGTTTCCACAGTCTGATGGCCACCCTCTTCTTAATTGGTACACACCCGCAGAAGTTTGTGGTGTGCATTTCCATCATCGGACGAAGTTTGTCGCAAAGGTAGACTACTGTTTCTTCTGACATTCTGAAGTTCTGCACCCACTGTGTGTTTGTGAACCCAGAAACAATCACATCCCACCACTCGGTTGATCGATTAAACGCCCAAACAGATTGTCTGCAGCGGCGATTAGCCAAGAGAAGAAGATCTGAAAGATCTGAAACACACACCAAACACGCACTGTTATGGAAAGACAGTAGGATATACTAATTACATACTGTTTGCACTGTGCATGGCTGTAAACACATACCAGGGTTTCAATAACGTAAAATGTAAAGTTTCACACGAACTGTGTGTGTGCGTGTCTTCCGTACAAATTTACCCCTAGTTGCACATTCAAACACGGTTGTAATCAAAATGAATCGGACTACATATGTAGCAACAAAAAGTATAAGCAATTCGAAAATATATGTACTGTACTTGCATTTACATTGTATTAACATGATATCATTTATAAATGTTTGTCATTTCCGCAAACTGCATGAAAGAAATGCTTTTGACCCAACTCTACACGTCTCCCCCCTCGTGCTAACCTTTCCTTCCCTTCTGCTATTTTCTGAAGGAACCCATCTGACCTCCATTACTTACCTAAACCATTTAAAAACGAAAACGTGCAGGTATCTCAGCGATAATTTTAGTTGGAAATTGTAAAAATATTTATTCAAAGCGGTATTTAAAACATAATTAAGTAAACATAGTAAACTGTACGGAAAACCATGAGTGTATGCTACATATAACTTACCCTAGGGCGTCGTCTTTGAACAACCGTAGATCCGTCATTGTTGAGATTAACTATGTCCCAAACTTTTCTATTCTTTTCAGCAGTATTTTCTTTTGCTACACTTAACTTCTTCTGGAAAACTGCTCGTCCCTTTGCTGTAATAAACAGCCACATACCCAGTAGCAAAAACACCATCCCTTCGATATCCTCGATTGTTTTCATGTGTGTATAACAACAGTAGACTTGGGTGTCGCGTTCAACGTGATGTCAACACAGTTTCTTGTAGGGCGGTACCATGGGCGGGACAGAGTACTATCTGCAGTGGAAAATGAACTGAGTTGAGGCAGGTAAAGTTGAGTAGAGCTGTTACGTAGCAATGGAAATGCTTTGAATGTGAGTAGAGGCGAGGCAAGTAGAGTTGAGCCAGTTCCAGCAATGGAAAAGAGCCATACGATTAACAGTACTGATGAAATGACAACTGTTTTCTCTGCCTCTGTCAAGCATTTTCTGCTCAAATTTAAGCAATGACAGACATTACATTTTACTAGACATATTTAAGTTGATTGACTCAGGTACAGACTGATAAAAATGTGTTGCTACAACATAAAATTGCATAGTCATATCTTTTAAATTACCCTGTGAACAGTGTATTTGGAATAGGGTAGCGGTAGTGTCGCTGCCTTACGGTCAGTAGGTCATTGATTCGAATCCTGTCTCGTGCGTTATTTAAAAAAATGGAAGACAGAATAGAGAAAATCGTAGCTTTTTACTTAACACTATTTGCTTTCAGGGATGTAAATAAAACAAAAATCTATAATGAAGGCAGGTGGCCGAGATAGTTGGTGCTGGTTTTCACTTCTATTAAATATAATGTCAGTATAAGATGACTAGTTATGTTAGCTGGCTAGTTGCTAACTAGTTTGCTAGAGAGCTAACAACCTTTTTAATCAGCTAGCTAATTGTTGTTTCACAATATAACATTGCAATAACATCAAACAAACGTGCTATGTTTAAATCTTGACAACACAATTAACTATGTTCTGACACCAGTATGCCCACCGCCACACCCACTAGTGAGCCACTTGTGGTGAATCTAGTGCGGATAGGTGAATTTTACGTGAATAGTGGGGATGTACTTTAAGAGTATTTTGCAGTTTGTTCCAGTCATTGGCACCAGAGAAAATAATGAATCAATTGAAAATATGATGGCAGGTGTTAAAAGACAGTTCCATAAAGAAAAAACATTTTAAATAGCGTATTTAAAAATTATACCCTAAACTGATTAACAATGCTGTTCCTGCATTTTTTTCGAAAACAGCCGAGAGTAAAGTTCAGTTGCTTCTGTATTGGATTTTACTTATAATCCAGAATCCAATGCAAACTTTGCGCCTGCAAAACTGTTAGTTGCTTCGGTGGAGTCGATTTAGCGTAAGGACCTTGGCAACAAGCTAGAAATTATACACCGCAATTTGAAACATTTACCACGGGTCACATTATTGTGCCAGAGCTATAAGTAGGTACAGATTTTGCCAGAATCTGCAACAGATTATTTTAAATTGTACGTTTGTTCCTCCAAGTATTTGCACAATCACCGATAGCTACATTGAAGCTATTGAGTTAGCTAGTTAGCCAGTTAACCACTCATCCATAACTATAACTCGTCGTTCTGTCGTTATTTCCAAATAATTGCAACAAAAGGTTTACAACCACCCTGGCTTTAAGTAGAACAGAGTTAGCAGTATTCTGTGAGACCTTTTTATTCATTATACATTGTTTCCTCTAAGTATTCACACAATTAAAAGATACTATATTGGAGATAATAAAGGTTAACCACAGCCAAGTAGATCATGGGAATTAGCTCCTTACCTGTGATAATTTGGTCCTCCATCTGAGCCTGGCTGTTTTTTCAAAAACACTTTGGCCAATTTGTGCATCGAAACTCGAATGATCGAACAAACAGACGTAATCATCTTCTTGGCAGGAGATGGTTGAAAGCAAAAACATTTCCTTGTCCCACTCTTAACAACAAAACATTTTCTGTCTCTGTTGCCACTGAGAGATTGACCCCGGTGGACAGCAGGAAAACAGTAGCTATATAGAAAGTTGGGCAGGAGCCCTTCCCATATTTCTTCCTCACTGTATTCCAGGTCAAATGTATGGTTGAATATTACCAATCAATGACACTTGATCAAAGTTAAAATTGTCCTGCTCTTCAAGTATTTCCTCACTTGCACTTGTCATTGTTGAAAGAATCCCACTCTAACATATATATATAGCTATGTAGCTGTTCACGGAAGAATGAAATGCGTAATATTCACGCACAAAGTGCACAGTTTTAGTATCCAATCAGCTCGATTCAGGGGCGTGATGAGAACAGGTACAGAAGTCAACTGATCTTCTTCCCTGTAGTTTCATTCACTCGCCAGTGACTTCACTGGCAAGTGAACTCAAAAACTTACGGAGGCCAGTTTAGGAAGTTCAGAATGCATTGAAAATGTGTTTTTTGTGACTATGATGTTGGGAAAAAGACAGGGAAAACGATTTGAGGGGTTTGAGGGCTGGAGTGTCCCTTTAACTTTAGCTACAACCTGTGTGCGGGTTCTACCAGAATGCAATCTAAAACTGTTTGCATTTGAATAATAAAATGAAATAAGATACAGGCACACAAAGTGACACTACAGTATAAAACTATGATTGGAAAAAACTGTGGAAGGTTTGAAAGCAGCACAGGGTGACAACAGTTTCCACACAGCTTTAGAGAACCACTTGAAACTAACATGCATGGTGTTTGTGTGTGTTTGGGGGAAGGATTTATGCCCTTTCAAATAAATATGTCATGTCTGTGGAGAGTGCAAGCTACAGCCACAATAGAGCACCAATACAAGCCAACAGAACATTTCAGTAACAACAGCTACAATATTTTGCATCAAGAGACAGATTGTCTATAAAGCAACACAGAGTCCATGACACAATATAAATGGGAAAATGTAAATGGGAAATGAGCAGATAATGTCAAGCGTTTGCCTGAATGGGAGAAAGTGCATAGAGGGAGCAAGATGTGCCAAAGAAGGTGCTTGCCTCTTAACAGCTAGATGTACTGTCAAAGTGAATCTCCATCAGTGCTGTTTGTTAAGTCACCTGTCCCCCACCACACATTCCTAATTTCTTCCTTGTGTACTTTCAGAGATGGATTGTTCTACTTTCTGGCACTGTAAAGTTCAAGAGGCCACATCTGAGCTTTTCAGTCTGGAACAACAGCAACACTTCTGAATTGCTGTTATGTTTGTCTTTTGGGGAATTAATCATTACACCTCTGAACCTCTGGGATTGGAATAAACTGAAAAAATGGAAAGTTGCGTTGTCAGATTTACTGTACTTAAATATATTATGTGTGATTTACACCAATATTATTGTGTTTCTCCTCAATAAATCACACATAATAATTTTAAGTAAACCTGACAATGCAACTCCCATTTTTTTCAGTGTAGTTTTTTTTACTCATCCTAAAATATGATTTTACTGTCAAAATATTCAGTATTCTTAAATCTAAGGACGCAGGACTATTCATGTTCCCTGGCCTTTGAACCACATCCCGACAGGTTCTAACCCTTTCTGCTACCTGGAAGACGTTTGTTGTAAATTTTAAAGTTTCAGCATGGTAAAATAATGCTTTTTGATAATACATTATCAAAATGAAACCTACAATTATATAACCTGTATAATTTTACGTAGATTTTTTAAATGATGTTTTATGTTTTTAGGGACTGTTCTTTATTTAAGGAGTTTTGGGATCTTTAGTCAAAGTAGACCTGACCCTCCCTCCGCCAGCAATACATTTTTCTATGACCCTCCAAAATGATTGGGAAAAGGGGCATGACCCTCCCCAACAATTTATTGATGCCTTCTGTACAAACAAGTATCTTTGCGCTTGGCAAAGATGTACAGATAGACACTGTTATTTTTTCAATCATGACTTAACCTCTGCTTTCTCATCTTACACATTACACTCCACCAAGATGGTAGCCATTTCAGTAGATTTACTCAATAACGTTGTGGAAACACAATAAGCATGGAAACTAAATGCACACTTCCTGCATTACTTCAAATACTAAGTTACTCCTCTAGTAAACTAGTATTCACATAAAATAAAACAATTAAACATTAAGCTTTTACCAACCCTATATATGTCTGGGCCCCCATCTTAAATATATGTTTAATAAATTAAATGTGAATGGCAGCGCGCAGCAGTGCAGCGGCTTCTCATCTACCAGTGTGCGTACTACAAATGCCCTGTTTGTATGCTGCTGGGCCTGAGTACATATTTCGTTCTCATTTGTCAACATGGGCAGAATGACAATAAAAATATCTATCTATCATATTCAGTTCAATAGTATTGAAGTATGTTATTATTAAAATTAGGGCTGAAACGATTCCTCGAATAACTTGAATAATTCGATTACAAAAAACATTGATGCAAAATAATTTGCCTCAAAGCTTTGTTTAATCAATGTTACCCATGGATGTATTAATAACAGGATGGAATGATCTCATTCATTTCAACGGAGAGAGCTTGAAGCCCAATTGAACACTTTTTAAAATGATAGCCGAGCATACTGCGCAGCCTCAGCTGAGCGTGATGACGTAGATGTGATGTGAGCAACGTCTCTGAAAGCGGTAATTTTTATGTTAGACACGCCTGAAGAATCTGCTCCCATTTGCATAGACAGCATTCCCGAATCTTGCTCATGTAGAGACTTGAGACCATAGTAGCAACCTTTGGTATGTATTCTGATTATTTTTGTAATTTTGCATAGTATTTATGTATTTTAAAATATAACGCCATGACATTCAAAAACGGGTGACATTAATTCATACCCAATAGATAGGAGATAGGCACAGGATAATTATTGCTAATTCAAATGCTAGTTAACATTAGTAATTAAACTAACTGCTAACGTAAGTCGAAACTGTCATTTATTTAACTGCCGTGGCAACACATATTTTAAATATTATTTAAGCACGATGAAATTAGGCATTGGTAAATATAACATGCTTGCTGGACACGAATTAACATGGTTAATTGATGCACATGTTGTAT
>JACXGM010020139.1:0-17982 GCA_016801145.1 Umbra pygmaea | reverse complement strand
ACCAGCTAGTCAATGACTGATGACCAGCTAGTCAATGACTGATGATTACCTAGTAAATGACTGATGACCAGCTAGTCAATGACTGATGAACAGCTAGTAAATTTCTACCGTCAGTATCTGACTGCACTGTTGCACACTGACAGTATTCAACCCATACATGCACACTGACACTGGCATGCACAGAGAAAAAAACATAATGGTGCTGGCACACATGTGCACACTAAAAAACACTGACACGGTGGCATGCACACACACACACACAATTCAAATTGGAAAAAAGCAGAACAAGGGAGTGTCACTACCAAATCACTGACTTGATTATGAAGCAACGCTAGTCTTCACTGACCACCTCGTTTCGCAAGACAGATGGCATTTTCTGTAAATCTTTGAATGGCTAAAGTATAGATGTCTCGACAACTTCGTATGACAATTATGCACAGGGTAGGGACTGTCTGTCCGCTACTGCTTCTTAAATCCCAAGAGCACAATTCCCTCAGAAGTTTCGGCCCTGCCTACCCAAACTCATGATTGGTTGTAAAAAGTGTTAGTCTGAAGGGAACACTCCCCAGAACGATTTTTACCTCCAGTTTCAAATGTTCAAAAAAACTTTTTGCATTTTTTGCCAGACTGGGGTAACAACATGTGAGACTACAGACAAGTAGCATAATAGCATAACCTGTTCGTTGGTTAAAACAGCAATTAACATATCAAATCTACTGATACTGTCCTCAGATCAACTTAAAGTGGGCCACATATTAGGCTCTGTGTGACAGCCAGGCATCATAAAGAGATGAGTTAAAGATGGACCAGCCACGGTCAGGTCAAAGGCATAGTAACATGCAGATGTAACTGAATGAATGAGAGTATTGATTTAGCTCAGCTCCACTCTGGACTTTGATCTGTCAACATAGGGTAGGCAGGGTTAGGGTGGGGTGGGCCCATCCAGAGGATAAATGGTCATCTTGACTACTCTCACGGAGAACACAGAGTTGGTTTGTTAAAATTATTATGTAATAAACGCTGGCCAGGCCAATCAACACAGCATTCCTTAAAGGAGCGGAGAGGGTCACTGTTTGTCATTTAAAGTGACAGGAGTTGTAATCGTTGACAAAAGCCCAGTGTTGCTATGGCAGATGACATTACCCTGTAAAGTCAGGCACGTGTTGCGGACAACAAGATGAGTAGGTGGCCCCTGGTTCTACAGGTCATAGGGGGGAAAGTGTGTGCGTCTCTATTGGTGTGTGTGTGCACGTTAAGGGGACTGCCTGAACCCTGGATAGCACCCGCTTCACAATGGGAGGATGCTTTACAAGGTTGTAGAGCAGTTTGCCTGAAGGAAGCAAGGCCAAATAGTTCCCATAGAGAGAGAACCTCAAAGCAAGACAAGGTCACTAAAATGGGCCGGACAGACCAGAATCACCTCAGGATGTCATCTCTAACTTCTGGGCATCCAAACTACAAAGGTGGACAGGGGCCCTGATCTAGACACACAAGGGTACCATTAATATAACATTTGTTCCCAATTTGACTAATTAATTAATTCATTTGGGTGAGGGTGTTTGTCGTAACACGTGTGTTGAGTATACATAGGAAAGAGCTAATGCGCATGTTGAGTTTAAAGGCATCTGGGCATTCAGTTGGATTTACAACACGGGGCAGGTCACTCAGAGGACACAAACCGTGCTGGAGGGGAAGTGTACACAGGGCACCTAAACGCCCTGTCAATCAAATCAAAACAGCCTGTATGGTTCAGCTTCAGAATAGCTTGATCAGTGAATATGGATCAACCATGATTCATACAGGGTGTGTAAACTGCTACTCGGTTGCCTAACACCGGGTGCGTCGTTTAGGAAGAAGTTAATTATAAATTGGGTGGTTTAGGGATGCTCACAAAACGCTGCGGCACCAGACAACCTGGCCCTGTGGTTGTTGGGGTAATGGTGAATTCACGACCGGGTGAAAGAGCGGTGAGGAGGACATGGATAAAATGTTGGGTCAGAGAGGGGCACAGGGGTGAGAGGTGAGGGAGAAGAAGTGCTTCATTGTCTCACACTCTCCCACAAATAAAATATAACATGAGGTTGTATGGGATATTCAAGCAAAGCATCAGTGACCTCCAGGACACACTGTGACACAACAGATCTGACTTAAGTTGCCAGTATAGACTTCAGTTTAATATTTGTTCTTTGACATAAACCACAGGTGTAAATTAGCTGGCAGTAGAAGAGTAAGTAGAATTTATGTGCGTAAGGATGGATTGAAAAGTAAAGATGGCAGTCCAAAATGGAATTGTATTCCCTATGTAAGTCCTAATTTTTGACCAGGACCTATATGCCCCATTATATAGAGATGAGTGTGCTAATTGGGTTGCAGTCTATGCTCCTCAAATCCTCCTTCTACATAAATCTGTAATTTCCATTTCGCCCCCCCCCCCACCCAGATTTCTCACAGCCCAGGTGTTGACGAGGCGTCTGCAGAGGAATGGGTCCAGGTTCCAGTGAAACCAGGGGAGAAAGGTGATGTAGAAGACCTCATGTCCCAGGCCAGCAGACACCCGGAATAGGAAGTAGAGCAGCCGGTTCCTCACCTCATACTGGGGCCCGGACACCTGGAAGTACACAGCACCTCACATAAATGTCAGGAACCTTCTTCATCACACTAAACACATAGTAACTTCAGAGTATTTTTATTGATAAAGATGGTGTCTATTTTCTTTCTGCACATCTTTTGGTTTTTATAATTATTTTTACTGCATTGCTAATGTAGGAACCAAGGCCCACCATTTACACTGTACATGCAAAACACCTGCAGAGTTCTGTACATGTGACATATAAACTTGAACTTGAGTAGTGTATGTGACAAGGTGAAAACTCAAGTTGTTGTGCCCCAGATGAAGACAGTTCACCTTAGTAGCCTTCAGATACTCCCAGTGTGAATTGGCAGTCACACTTTCCCAGTAAAACAACAGTAATGCAGGCCTACTCAGGGACAGCTACAGAGGGACATAACTCTGCCGTGGGTGTCTTCTTGTTCCAGCTTGTCATTAAACCTGTCTGGTCAACTTTAAATCAAATGTCAGACTGAAATATAATGGGCCGCTGTATTATCTGTATGTTACGTATCATTTTGAAACATCAGTTGGTATGCATTCATATACGGTCTTTGTACAGTCGTATGCACAAAATACGACATATACAGTCGTATACAGTTGTATTTTGGGGCGCAGATGGCTCAGTGGGTAGGGAGTCAGACTTGTAGTCAGAAGGTTGCCAGTTCGATTCCTGACTGAGCCAAATGTCGTTGGGTCCTTGGGCAAGACACCACCCTAATTGCTTCCAGGTCGTTGCTGTAAATAAGAAATTGTTCTTAGTCAACTTACCTGGTTAAATAAAGGTTAAATTAAAAAAAAATGTAATGCAAATTTTAGGCACCCCCGACAATTTCCATGATTTTCATTTATAAATAAATGGGTGTTTGGATCAGCAATTTCCTTTTGATCTATCAAATAACTGAAGGACACAGTAATATTTCAGTAGTGATGAAATACGGTTTATTGGATAAACAGAAAATATGCAATGTGCATCAAAATAAAATTATACAGGTACGTAAATTCAGGCACCCCAACAGAAATATCACATCAATATTTAGTTGAGCCTCCTTTAGCAGAAATAACAGCCTATAGACACTTCCTATATCCTGTAATGAGTGTCTGGATTCAGGATCTCCAGTTCTGTTAGATTTGATGGTTGCTGAGCATGGACAGCCTGCTTCAAATCACCCCACAGATTTTCAATTTAAAAAATGCCAGAGTAGAGTTTGAGCAGTGTTTTGGGTCGTTGTCTTGTTGAAATATCCAGCCCGGCCGTAACTTAAACTTTGTGACTAATTCCTCTACATTATTCTCAAGTATCTGCTGATACTGAGTGGAATGGAATCCATGCAACCCTCAACTTTAACAAGATTCCCAGTACCAGCACTGGCCACACAACCCCACAACATAATGGAACCTCCACCAAATTTTAATGCGGGTAGCAAGTGTTTGTCTTTGAATGCTGTGTTCTTTTGCCGCCATATAACTCCATCTTTATTTCATCAGTCCACAGCACCTTCTTCCAAAATAAAGCTGGTTTGTCAAAATGTGCATTTGCATACCTCTAGCAACTCATCACTCTCCCGTACAGCTTCTCCTTGTGCAAAGTGCGCTGAATTGTTGAACGATACACAGTGATACAATCTGTAGCAAGATGAGGTTGTAGGTCTTTGGAGGTGGTCTGTGAGCTGTTTGTGACCATTCTCACCATCCTTCGCCTTTGCCTCTCCAATATTTTACTTGGCCTGCTACTTCTGGCCTTAACAAGAACTGTGCCTGTGGTCTTCCATTTCCTCACTATGTTCCTCACAGTGGACACTGACAGCTTAAACCTCTGCAATAGTTTTTGTAGCCTTCCCCTAAACCATAATGTTGAACAATCTTTGTGTTCAGGTCATTTGAGAGTTGTTTTGAAGCCCCCATGTTGCCACTCTTCAGAGGAGACTCAAAGAAGAATACAACTTGCAAATGGCCACCTTAAATACCTTTTCTCATGATTGGATGCACCTGTCCATGACGTTCAAGGCATAATGAGCTCACCAAACCAATTGTGTGTTCCAATTAATCAGTGGTAGGTAGATACCGCTATTCAAATCAGCAAAAAAAAATGTATGCACTTGTCTAATTTAGTTTTAATGCATATTTCACATTTTCTGTTAATCCATTGAACCTCATTTCACTACCAAAATATTACATTGTCCTTCAGTTATTTGATAGATCAAAATGAATTTGCTTGGTGAAATTGCCACACAGACACCATGGTGGCCTAGTGGATAGCACTGTGGCCTCACAGCAAGAAGGTTCTGGGTTCGAACCCCGGTCATCCCAGGCCTTTCTGTGTGGAGTTTGCATGCTATCCCCATGTCTGCGTGGGTTTCCCCTGGGTACTCCGTTTTCCCCCACCATCAAAAAACATGCAGATTAGGTTTGGGACTCCAGATGGAAATTAGCATCTATGCTATAATCTGGGTCATTTACAGTCTGTACAGAAGTGGAAGATTGTTGATTAATGTGCACTGTCCCAAGTAAATAAATAAACAATATCAAACACCCAATTATTTATAAATTAAAAACATGGAAATTGTCAGGGGTGCCTAAACCTTTGCATACGATTGTACATAAATGTTGTACATTAAGTAACTATGTTTTGTGTGGACCTAAGGAAGAATAGCTGCTGTCTGCCACTAGTTTATAATCCTAATAGCAAAATAATATTATATGGGATAACCAAACTTTATCCTGGTGAAAAATACTTTAGTACATTTTATCATGATTTGGAGCAATCCACCTGGATTCTTATTCCCTATGAATATCCTGTAGGGCAGGCTGATATTTATTGGGTTATGGCCTGGTAAAAAATGGGTGAGAGCTGGAACTATTATTTTGCTCAAGGGAGGAATATGTTATCTTGAGAAGGCAGAGGGGAGGGTAATATCATTTTTTAAATGGCCTTCAAAGTGATTTTTCCAGGTTTTCTTAATTTAATTAATTCCATATTTCCCAGCTTTGTGTTATGGTACCTCCTTATATTGGAGTGCGAATGGAAGAATTTGGGTTGTGTTTACTAGCCTACAGTATGTGTTCAGGTAGAAATACACTGTGTAGAACAAACATACCTCTCCAACAATCCGAAAGAAATGACTGCTGTATCTATTTGAATTGTGCTACTGAACCACCTTCTTAAGCATGTTTTTCACAGTCATAGCAAGTTTAAATGTTGTATACATTATTTTGTTGAACATGATTTTGTTGTACCATCTACAATAGGATTTAAATCCCATGACATACCTATAGTATCCCTACGACAAAAAATACTAACATTGGATAACATTCATTAGGTTCAGTATAGCTAGAAAAGTGATTCACATTTATTGCTATTTGTCTAACTAAATGACACCTAATTATATATGCGTTTGAAGCTTATTGGAGTGAAGAAGCTACTGCATTAATAAATGTACAATACCCACTGACAAATAATGCATGGGGTGAAAATGTCACCCATTTTAATGATGACCTCTCTTGCACTATCTACAAGGCCTTATCTTTTTTCAAAGACACTGTTTCAGTTTAGTTTAAATTGTGAGAATATCAACAGAATTAAATGATTGTACTGGTGATCATAAATGCGTAATAACATAATCAGGTTGTTACCCAGCTCTTTAATTAGACACCTAGTCACACTATTACTGAACTTGTGTTATGATTTGTTTTGTATTTGGATAGGCTAGGTTATATTTAAAGACATGATTTGTTTTGTATTTGGATAGGCTAGGTTATATTTAAAGACATGATTTGTTTTGTATTTGGATAGGCTAGGTTATATTTAAAGACATGATTTGTTTTGTATTTGGATAGGCTATGGTTATATTTAAAGACATGATTTTTTGTATTTGGATAGGCTAGGTTATATTTAAAGACATGCAACATATTATAAGTGGACAAAATTAGGCATTTGGATAAAGTAGGTCACTAATCATTCATTGTCTTTTAACATTGTTTTATTTATTTATAAAAGCTAGTCAGGTGGAGAAAAACATGAGTGTATTTTTGTAATGGGTCAACAATGATTGTCAAGAGGACGTAAACCTATTTCATTTTTTTTTCAGGATATTTAGATGGGAGGGTGTTACAAGTTTTGTTAAACAAGGGTAGGTAAAATTAAAATTACTTTCTGGATTGGGGAGGGTGGGGAATTTGTATATTGATAACCAAAGATTGACAAGCTACCTCCCCCAACAAATAAGCAACAGTCAAGTGAATTTAGTAGAAACGGGCTTGAGTCATGCAATATGCCTATTCTATTAAAAGCTACATTAGAAATCTCGTAGAATAGCTTCAAATCGTGATAGACAGCTTAAATTATATTTAGTAGGATAGGATAGTACATTCATAGTCAGATGGACAAACAACAGGTTGTCTGGTTAGACCCTGAAATAATTTCATCCAGAAATAAATGTAAACTTAAATGTCTTTTCAATTTCTTATGGTAAGTCTGAACGACCTAAAAAGTAAAAAGATATTCTGGGTGAAGTAAAATTGAACCAACAAAAACACCACAAATAGGATATATATAGTTATATAAAGCATGCCATTTCAATTATTTTTATTTTTTATTTTAATGAAATAAACAAAAATGTATATAAAGTCAATTACTGTGTATAGTTATGTTTCGTCATTTTCTGAAGGATCATTCTTAGTGTAGCGTATAATATATTTAAATTGTATCATTAATTTAACATATGAACAACTCACGGAACTTGTGGACTTACACCGACACTGTAACTTTTCTCCAAGTTTTTGTCATTTGAATTGTTCTCCTGTTGCCCATTGTCACTGTGTCCATTACCGCCCCGTTTTCGTATTCCAGTTTCGTCCCTATCTTCGAGGGGGGTCTGTCGTGGAAGGTGCCCACAATTCCCGTTCTGACGCGCCTCTTCAATGGGGAACAGACCGCATGACCTTTGGAACTTTGCCACAAGCTCCGAATCATGCATATATTTTAGCAGTTTCAGCATGGCAATAGACTGTAAGAATATAGACTGGCAGTGCAGTCTCCTTATCTACGAGTTTGCTCCGCCAGGCGAAACGTGCAAAGGTGTGTTCTAGGAAGGTGCAGTCTGGCAGGTGTGTGAGACACACCTAAATTACCCCGCTGTCAAAGAGCCCGACGTATTAAGACGTTTATACTTGTTTGATAATACGACCAGGCTTTATTTCTAAAATCATTATATATTCTAGTAAAAATCTGTTTGTGCGCATGTGTGTGAATGTTGTATTGTATGTTTTTTCCAATAAGGGCGAAGTGTGGTTAAGGCTAAATTAATTTATTGTTGCAGCTAATTTTATCAGAATTGGCCCAAAGACAAAACATAATAATTTTAGATTAAAATAAAATGACATACAGGCAAATTTATTAGTAGCCCTATACAGAAAAACTGCATAATCGATAATATCCACAATTAGATGCTGCAAGGTGAAGACATATACGCTGTTAATGGCCAACCTAAACATAAACTGAATAGTTAACATTTATTTTCTATAGCCTACAAAAGAAAACAAAGACACGATTTGTGAGTAATAAAATGTGACATTAGGATCTTGGGTTTGTTTACATTTATTTATGGCGCGTCCCTTTTAAATTATGTCGAAATAATCTCATCATCGCATCTTTTTCTAACTTGCAGCAAGCGCTGTGAGTTTAGTCCTCTACTCTCAAACCGTTTTTTCAGAGCAACCGTCTGAAAGTATAACTAAAATATATGGATTGCAGCCACCCTGTCCTCTCTCTGCGGGTTGAGCACAGATCACTCGGCGGATTTGCACCAACCCTCGCGTAGAAGAGGCATCACGAGCATTACATCACCGATTCCCACACCGGAAGCCTAAAATGAGACCCATTTTATTTAAACAGCGGATCTGAACACTGATGCCGAGCGGAGACGCCTGGATTCGATTTTTTACACGCCTAATGTCGTGTGGATTAAAAAGTCCACGTAGGCTAGATCATGATTACAAGAGATTATAGCGTTTTTATGAACGGATGATAGCTAAACAAGCAACGTCATCAGCTGACTGTTGGCTCCTTTGTGTTCAGAAAGAATGTGAATGGCGAAAGATGACATGGCAGGGGTAGATTTAGAATACAGTGTAACTCAACCTCCAGGCGGGCTGGAGATAGCATTCCCATACGAGGAGTATGAATGCAAAATATGTTATAATTATTTTGACCTTGATCGTCGGGCGCCTAAGATTTTAGAATGCTTACACACATTTTGCGAAGAGTGCTTGAACACTCTTCATCTCCGAGAGGAGCGTCCATGGCGCATTAGCTGTCCTATCTGTCGCCATCGGACGCCGGTTCCTGACTATCGGATCCAAAATCTACCCAATAATACCAAGGTAACGGAAGATTTCCCGTTATACATTGACTCAGACCCTTTGCCTCAGGATGCTTTGCCACTGTACCCTCCACCATTACATCCCGCGTTGGTTGCCCTCAGGCGCGAAGAAGCATCAGGGGCGTCTGCTAGCCAGGCTACACCTTCCACTACCGTGTCCACCGCCACTACCCTCTCCCAGGATTCCGTGCGCTATGACAGCTGTCAGAGCTGTAAACGAGTGGCCCTGACTACGGGCTGTGTGTGCGTGATTTTTTCTTTCCTGTCCATGTTGGTTCTACTCTTCATGGGTCTGATCTTCGTGCACAGCCACAGCAGTCCGCCCTCGCCCGCGGGACCCATCTGCTTGTCGGTGGCCAGCATCCTAGCCATGTTCTCCGTGGTCGTCACATGGCTTATTTGCTGGTTAAAATATAGACCCGATCACGAGACAGGTCGTTCGTCTACAACGAGTAACAGGAGGAACGCGTGAGGAGGATGAGGACATTAAGATAAAGTCTGATGATAATGATGTTATCATGATGACAATGTTATGTTTCTGTGTGATTATTATTGTAGATGCTGCTGTATATTAGCCTAATCTCCCTTCTTCCCTTTCCATTTTTTTTAGAAACAAACATTGTCCAGAAGTCTTTTAACACTACTGGAAAGAAAAACATAAAGACATTCACCTGCTCATATTGATATAATAATGAATATGGGGAATTTTGACTGAGTCCGTGATTAACTGCCTTTCTTTCCTAAACTAGAATCAGACTATATAAAGCTTTAGGGTCGATTGGTGACTGCACAGCTGATCACCAGGGTTAGATTCGTTTCCTCTAAAGTACGCATTACCCACTCTGCCTCTCAATGTATAATATAACCTCCTCCACGTTTTGCATTTCAAAGATGCACTTGTCTATTTCATTGTATTGTGCACTATATAATTTCACATGCGTTTTTTGAGATTTTGTATTAAGGCAATAACAGGTCTACTGTTACGTGAAAAGCACTTAATATATTAATTGATAAGTCACTAATATAAGTTGTGTAAATAATAAGTTATGTGAGCTATATAGAGATTTTTGAGTATGTGGGAAAAAAGGAGAGTTATTTCTATGTCTTTGGTATATAGGTTTCAATGTGTTGGTGTTGAAGAGATACTACATTGTGTGCACAATTGTAAGGCAAGTTGTATTCTTGAGGATTAATTTAATTATTAAACAACTGAAGTGCTCTCGGTCAATCCAAAATGTAAATACACCTCAAACCTGAATAGTTTAGAAAGTAAAAGTGAGGTCTTGGCTTTCTTTGGAGTATATCTGTGTGCACAATTGTTGGGCAACTATTATTGTGCAGAATAATTATGCAATTAAATGAAAAACGAAAAGTTTCCCATCTCACTTGTTGATTTTCATCTGTTAAAGTGAGAATAATAAACAAACAACTCAAAGTTTAGAAATAAACATTTCTGACATTTCAAAACAAATCAGTGACCAATATAGCCACCCTTCTTTTCAATAACAGTCATAAGTCTTTTAATAACTTTTTGTGCAGCAGCAGCACAGCCTCCCAGACAATGTTAAGAGAGGTGTACTGTTTTCCTTCACTGTAAATCGCCCATTTATGAAGGGACCACAAGTTCTCATTAGGGTTTAGGTCAGGTGAGGAAGGGGGCCATGTCATTAGTCTTTAATCTTTAAGGCCTTTACTGACTAGCTATGCAGTCGAGTATTTCAGTGCATGCGATGGGGCATTGTCCTGCCTAAAAATCATAATCGTCTTGAAAGATGCAGACTTTTTCCTGGAAGAAAGTGTCTTCTAAAAACTGGCAATAGGTTTGAGAGTTGAGTTTGTGTCCATTTTCAACCTGAAAAGCTCCAACTAGCTCATCATTAAAGATACAGTTCGTAATTGCAAAACTATTTTTAGCCTTTCCCCATTTTAGTCCAGCTGTGTAGTATATTGTCTATATTATATGCACAATCTAAGTAGAATCATTGTCTTACTGTAGTTAGCTTGAAACCCAACAGTGTTTCTTGGCTATTGCAGGCATTCCCTTTCCTAGGGTCTGGCAGGGGTTTCCTAACAAATGTGTGATGCATGGTTTGCCAACGTAGGGGAAGTCCCATTGACAGAGCTGTCAATCAATCCTGAGCTATATGGTGACGTCTGATGAGTTTGCAGAGCGAGCACAACCTCTACAACACAGGAAACACAGGAAAATTTGAGAGAAAATACGAACATAGACACTTCAGAGAAATGAACTAAGTCCCGAGCGGGGACCAGTTTTAAATCTAGGGTGCCTAAATTCATATTCTTTAGAACCTAAAGGCCTAAATAGTTCTAAATATTGCCTAAAATTGCAGAATGCATTTTTAATCATCAGTCCATAAAACCTTTGAAAAATCTTCAGATATTTCTTGGCCCAGTCTTGATGTTTGAACTTACTGTATATGTCATATTCAGTGGTGGTTGGATTTCAGCCTTCCTTACCTTAAACATGCTTCTGAGCACTGGACACCTTGTACTTCTGAGCACTCCAGGTAGGTTGCAGTTCTGGAATGACAGCACTGGAGGATAATGGGTTCCTGGTAGCTTCACATTTGAGTCTTCTCACATCTTTGGAAGTTAATTTGCGTCTTTTTACACAACACGTTTCTTATGACCCTGTTGACTATTTGCAACAAAACGTTTGATGGTTCTGTGATCACGCCCCAGTATCTTAGCTATTTCAAGAGGGCTGCATCCCTCTGAAAGACTTTTCAATTTTTTACTTCTGAGTCAGTTAAATCTTGTCTTTGGCCCATTTTACCTGAGGAACAGAAGCTGCCTAATAATTATGCACACCTTGATATAGGGTGTTGATCTCCTTAGGCCACACCCTCCCTCATTACATAAGAACACATCACTTGATATGCTTAAGTCCAATAAGCATTCCAGTTTATACAGCTTGGAGATGGAACATGCATGATTATGATGCTATGGTCAAAATACTGACTTGCCTAATAATTGTGCACAGTGTAGCTGTGGATGTAGGCCTTGTGTATATCTCCAAGGCCTTTCTCCTGCCTAGATCGTGATTATATCCCTGAAAGCTACGATCCTCCTGCATCCTCCAGCATGTCAGCTGGCCATTTCAAGCGTGTTGACATTCCAGGAAACCTGAAGGCAAGGTTGTTGTCAGTCACTGCAGACGGTTAATCAGCCTTTAACAGAAGGGAGCAGGACTTGTTTCGTTTTGAAGCACTTATTTTTTAGTCTCTTGTGTGGTTAACTGACATTTTGTTGACATGCTTTCAAAGCAAACAGCTTCCTCTTGGTTTGTTTGGTGATCATCAAGCGACATGAGAGCGTTACCAGATGGATGAAGTTGTTTCCGCAAAGTCTGACACAGTTTTTGCAATACCTATAGAACAGAAATAGTCAGTATGGGATACCAGTAAACCAGCAGTACCAACCAGCAGTACCAAGGTGCAGATTCTGAATATTTTTTATTTGGGTATTTTTTTAAATTATTTTTAATGACAGAACTGTAGGAAGCATATGCTAGGGAGAAATGCATGTAAGTGTGGACAGAGAGGTAGGTCACAGACAGTGGCCTAGCCTGGTTTCAAACCCTAGGTAATGGGGAGCTCGTGTGTTCCAGACTTGGGAGCTTTGACCACTACACTAATCTCTGGCTACAGGGTGTATCTGCTGAAAGTCCTGAGGCTACTGCAGTATGTATATACTTCATGCTCTATGTGCCCGGTTGTCTCCTGCATTCTGTCTCCTGCCTTCTTGGCCTTCCTTCAACGGATGGATAACCTTTGGGTTTTATATAATTAATATGTACATAGAAGGGTGGAATTTTACTGAGGTATGTTAAAGCACCCACCACCCTGACACAATTACTTTAACATTACTTCACAATCAAACAATGAGTATGGACCCGGCCAAGCCATCTCCAGTCAGACTGTCAGTATTACTTATGGAAGATGCACTTTCACCCTTTTATTTGACAAGTAAATGGTAAGAATATATAGCTTATTACTGCATCATTTGCGATGAATACATAAAGCGTTCTTTGAGTTTGATGAAAATGTTGTTAAGGTACCAAAATGTATTTGCACATAATGTTACGTATGTGCTGTTTTACACAGTTCAGTAATAAAGAAAACAGTACAATGTTTATGTGCGCTGATTTTTTTCCAGTTTAAACTTTGCTTCTGCATGAGGTTTTCTTTGTGCAGGACCACGTCTCCAGTCTCCCCATCTCAGTCCCCAGATGTTATGCTGCAATAGTTTATGTGCCAGGGGGATACCGATTGAACACTGATAAACAATGTGACCTTAATCCAATAGGCTGTGTACCTTCAGATTCCCTACCCATTACATCCAGAATAGGACTGATCACCCCCTTGTGTCTGGCCTCTCTCTAGGTTTCTTCCCACCTACTAGGGAATTTTTTCCTAGCCACTGTGCATCACTTGTTGCTTGCTCTTCAGGGTTTTAGGCCCGGAATTTGTCAAAGCACTTTGTGATGAATGCTGTTGTAAAATGGCTTTATAATATACATTTGAGTAATTGATTTCCATTGAAAAGAGCACTTCATGCAAAACTACTTTTTAAATAGTACGATATTATGGATGCAAGTCATGGAGCTTTTATCTGAAGAGAGAAGTAATGTACTGTCCCACAGATGCCCTCTGGTGGTGGAGAGAACAATGATCACTAATAAAAGATTCACTCTGGTCACTTGATCACCCCATTGAAATGCCATGCTCAGTCACGTTATTGCACTATTTGAAAGGGATCAAACCTTGTGTAAAAGTGACTTCAGCTTCTCTAAGAAAAATTACAACCAATCACATTGAAATAGAGGCTGGGGTTTGCAGCAGGGTGTTGAAGACTGTTCGGTTGTAATTTAAACCAGATTGTAATGTGGGTATTACTTTTTTATACATTTAATTTTTGTTCTTTATGTTGTCAGTACAGTAAGAAGGAGATGCTAGGGAGAGGAGAGAGGAGAGAGGAGAGAGGAGAGAGGAGAGAGGAGAGAGAGAGAGGAGAGAGAGAGAGAGAGAGAGAGAGAGAGAGGAAGGGCACAGATCGTGGCTCAAACCCTCCTCGCCATGTGTGGTCTGGAGTCAGGAGCATACTTTAGATTTCTGCACCAAAATCAGACTCACTGATAACAGCTTCTACAAGTCTGACTCCTCCTATATCACATCTGCCAATCAAATAGATAGGTGTGAGCATTCACACCTAAAGTCAGCAATTAATTAAGGCAGTCATTGCTTTCTTTTCTCTGCCATCGATGACTTGACCAAAATCCAGAAATCTCTTAACATTGGCACTTTCATCACTACTTCAAAAACAAATAGTTTGAGGTGACACCTGATCAACGCTACTGCCAAGCACATAATCCATCTGTATAACACATCACCTCATGTGGTGATATTTATTGACCTCTTGCATAACCCCTTGGGTTTTGAATTGTATTTCGGTTTAACTGAGTATTGTCTTGCAATCTATATGCTTTTGGCCAGGGTGTAATTACTTTACATTCACAATTGCTGAAATAAATAATAGATAGAGGGCTCTCTAACTCTGTTCCTAGAGATGTACTCTCCTGTCATTGATTCACATCAAATCAATTAATCAATCAGTCAAGTTTTTTTATAAAGCTATACATCAGCAGTTGTCACAAAGTGCTTTTACAGGCACCCAGCCTAAAGCCCCGAAAGAGAAAACAACAATGTGGAATTGAAGCACAGTGGCTAGGAAGTCCCTAGTAGTCTTCTTCCCAGGAAGAAACCTAGAGAGGATCCAGACTCAGTAGGAAGGCCATTCCTCTTTTGGTTGTGCTGGGTGTAATGTTGGAGGCACAATAGCTCCTAAGGCATGTCTTATTTCAAAAATATAATTTAGGTGGAGTTTAATTTGACAGGAAAGCTTAACAGGGAGTTACCACGCAGACCCCATCTCATCTCATCACTTGCCTACCAGCTCTAACGCATGTTCTTTTTTTGTGAAAAGGTATTTAAATTTTTAATTTACATCACATGGTGTCCTTATGTACATAGATGCATCTCCAGAAAGACAAAGCATCCATCCATTAAGGAATTCTATCCAACTCTGTTATTGATTGGATAACTTTGACAATAAGGGCACCGAGAACACTTAAGTAAATGGATGGACTCAAGAAAAGAGTAGTGTGAAAATGGACAGGTGGAGTGGGCCAAGCATTTTGTTCCAGTGAATGTTCTCATCCACAGTTCTCCTACCGAGTTCATGGAGAGCTGCCATCCTGAATGTTTTCACATACCACTAATCTAGCACAATTAATTGTATGGAGGATATTTTAAGGATGTTTTTGCTTTAATAACCAATTGTTCATTATGTTTCCCTACGACATTTTAGAAGTAGTAACACATGCCTTTACAAATCAAATTAATTTAATTTACCACAGGTGTACTCTAATTCATTTGTGAAAACAAAAATTATCTTGAAGATGATCAGTGGAAGAAGAATGAACTTGAGCTTGTTGCGGTGTCTCTCCATTTTATGTTTTTGTTATCACCCGGACATTTCCACAGCAAAATCTTCAGTGTTAATTTAACTCAGATGGTTTTAAGATTTACACTCTGTGTTTCTTTAGAAATGTTGGCCCATATTGATAGGATAGCATTTTGCAGTTGATGGAGATTTGTGGGATGCACATCCAGGGCACGAAGCTCCCGTTCCACCACATCCCAAAGATGCTTTATTGGGTTGAGATCTAGTGACTGTGGGGGCCATTTTAGTACAGTGAACTCATTGTCATGTTCAGGAAACCAATTTGAAATGATTCGAGCTTTGTGACATGGTGCATCATCCTGCTGGAAGTAGCCGTCAGAGGATGGGTACATGGTGGCCATAAAGGGATGGACATTGTCAGAAACAATGCTCAGGTAGGCTGTGGCATTTAAATGATGCCCAATTGGCACTAGGGGGCCTAAAGTGTGCCAAGAAAACATCCCCCACACCATTACACCACCACCACCAGCCTGCACAGTGGTAACAAGGCATGATGGATCCATGTTCTCATTCTGTTTACGCCAAATTCTGACCATCTGAATGTCTCAACAGAAATCAAGACTCATCAGACCAGGCAACATTTTTCCAGTCTTCAACTGTCCAATTTTGGTGTGCTCTTGCAAATTGTAGCCTCTTTTTCCTATTTGTAGTGGAGATGAGTGGTACCCGGGGGGGTCTTCTGCTGTTGTAGCCCATCCGCCTCAAGGTTGTGCGTGTTGTGGCTTCACAAATGCTTTGCTGCGTACCTCGGTTGTAACAAGTGGTTATTTCAGTCAAAGTTGCCCTTCTATCAGCTTGAAGCAGTCGGCCCATTCTCCTCTGACCTCTAGCATTAACAAGGCATTTTCACCCACAGGACTGCCGCATACTGGATGTTTTTCCCTTTTCACACCATTCTTTGTAAACCCTAGAAATGGTTGTGCGTGAAAATCCCAGTAACTGAACAGATTGTGAAATACTGAGCAGGTTGTTACTCGTCTGGCAACAACCATGCCACGCTCAAAATTGCTTAAATCGCCTTTCTTTCCCATTCTGACATTCAGTTTGAAGTTCAGGAGATTGTCTTGACCAGGAGCACACCCCGAAATGCATTGAAGCAACTGCCATGTGATTGGTTGAGTAGATCATTGCATTAAGGAGAAATTGAACGGGTGTTCCTAAGAATCCTTTAGGTGAGCGTACATGGAGATGTATGTTTTCTTGTATTATAGTCCAATGCATATGTACTGTTGCTTTAAGTTCAGCTAGTTGTATGTGTACTATGGAGCTTTGGTGCCACGCCCCTGTTCACCAGGTGCTATAGTCAGGTCAGTATTAAGGGCTTGTTTGATTCTGATTGCTAATTCCATTCAACCTGTACATCTTAGTTCCTATATAAGCTCTGGTGATTCAGGGGAGTGGCGTGGTTCATCGATAATGTATTGATACTTTGTTGCATTTGGTTTCTGGTCATCCAGGGAGAGGTACATTTTATGTCAGTAATATACCGACTGGTGTAGCTTGAGTTAGGTGTATGCTCTTGAAAATCAGCTATGCCGTGATAGAGCATAGTTATTTCAGATATTTTAGTTGTGCACTCCTGTATGTTTCTATATGCATAGTAATTCACCGATTATCTCATTGTGCAAACTCGCTATAGATATCCATCAGTAAATGCTCTACAGTTGTACATCCTGGACTTTCCGCATTAAATTACAAATAATGATATTCTTCTGCCTGGTCTCCCTTCCTCAACACCGCCAGACTGACAAAAAATTTAAAATGATTATTATTATTTAATACTTAAACATAAAGTTATCCATTAATGAATGCACAAAGCAGAAAATATATTAAAACAAATTATTCTGAAAAATAAAATGTGCAGCTGTCACGGTTTACCGTGGGTGTGTGGATGAAGGAGGAAGACTCAGGCAGATAGGTGGTAGTTGACATGGAGTTTTACTGAAGACAATTCCAGGGAACTTAGCTACATAACCCAACATAGTTGCAGGTGGCACAAAATGTGAGTGGCACAACGGTAACTTTTATATACATATCTAATACTCACACTCTATGCGGCGTGGACGCAGGGGTAATATATATATATATATATATATATATATAGATCGTACACATTTGCCTCAACGAGATAGCACTCTTTTCACAACAGTATAAAGGAATGGATCAGCTCCCTGGAACCCAGCACACACCTACCAAAAGATAATTAATGAATCGCACCCTCCTCTTATTCACCCGGACTAATATAGGACCCCATAGGAAGGCAAAATCCAAAAAAAGATCTCATCATATTCTCTTTTGTTGCTCCTAGACAACAATGAGCTCTGTTTAACACCAACATGAGATTACGAGCACTGTCTCGTAATTCTCACATTTTGCTCAGGAGAATGAACCACACATAACCTCATCTTTGTCTTTCTTGGATCCAAATCAGAGATCTCAAATGGGTCT
>JACXGM010020138.1:0-17974 GCA_016801145.1 Umbra pygmaea | reverse complement strand
TGACTTAATTTCTGTACACCCTTAGTGGGTATAAAAGACATGATTTGTGTTGAGTCCCTTGTTGGATATTGTGCATGTAACTGCTATATGGTTTCTGCGTATTATGTTGGTTTCGGTATTTGTTCTTACCTTTTGATATCAGGAATAAATGCTCCTTTGATCCTGCACTTGTCTCCTCTATCCACGACTAGCCTTTACATTACCTGCTTCTGCAACTTCTTTACAGTTTCAATAAAATCAAAATTTTCATACAGGTTTATTTTATAAACAACTTATACACCAATTAATTTAGATTATAAAACACACAGGATATGTTTAACCATGATAATTCTAGAGGGAGCTAGGACTTCCTATTGCCAAAATATTTAACCATTGGGCTGCTAAAATCTACGCAATCAATATTGTTTTTGGCAGCATGCTATCATTATCCAGCTGGTTTAAAATTTACCATAAACACTTTATATTTAGTGCAGTCATTATCTTGAAGCAAATGATGTAAGAAATTTAATTTTTCACCCCTGACCTTGATAATACATTCGAGCTGTGGAGAGATCTAGGGATATATGCTGTATTGAATCTATACATAGCCAGAGCATTTTTCCAGAAGTACCTTTTTCAGATATTTACAGATTGGAGACTAATGCTAGAAAACATCTTCCTGCATTTCAAAATGCTAGACCTTCGATGTGTGACTGGGGTTTCAAAATGTGCCGCTTCTTAGTCTGCCAACTCACAGTATACATCTATCAAGTTGAGATATATACTGTGCAAAGAAACTGCTGTAGCACACCGGTAGGATAACTTGGAGTTTATTAATACCTGTCATGTCTGGGTTTATGAAGGGTCTTTCCATTGTTAAACTGTTTTGTTTATGTCTGGTTTTTTTTCAAATAGCTGTTCAAATTCCACCAGAAATATCTACCTTTTTATCACCATTGTATAAATGTGTATGTTTGTGTTGCCTACTGCCTGGTCCATCCATGGGTGTGGGCTGGTATGATACTGTGCCATCTCTCTGCTGTCTCCAACACAATCACCAACACAGAACACTCAAAGACACACACACACTCCCCCGCCACAAACACACACAGTCTCTGCTGTACTGGAGGAGATTAGGCCCTGTTTTCAATCACACTTCCTTCCCAGGAGTAATGATATGACTATAGGAAATAAAACTGGATCAATATCTACCATAATAACACTAATTTCAAAACAGTAGCATCTGCAGAGGACATTTCTAATTGCACTTTCATTATACCAGAAAAGCAAAAAGATAAAGATAAAATTTGGTAACACTTTTCTCTAAGTGTCCTCATGTATGCATTAAAAACAACTTTATAACAGCTTGGGACCAAATAACATATTTCATAAGCTGCCATGAAGATCTTTAAACAAAAGTATAACTGTAATCTTATAAATATAATTATAATGAGCTTTATGGATTTCTTTTCATTCTGTGTATGACCCCAATGTCAACTGGTAAGAATTGCCACTTCACAGTTTGCTTTGCATTTTGTATCTAGCTAACTAAGATTACACTTTATTTTGAGAGTCCCAAATTACTTCTGTAGGTGCTCTATAGTTAGTCATATCTAACTATCTGTTGATAAGCAACTAGTTGTGTAAGTTAAGGGTAGGGATAAGTTTACAAAAGGTTTTAGGGTAATGTTTAAGGTTAGGGTTAGGATTTGGGTTAGGGTTAGTAGATAGATGATAAAATATTGTTGATAGTCTGTAGGTAATTTGTAGAGCAAATTAAAACTCTGAAAAAGTGTTACCCGATCAAATCATTTGACAGAGTCTTATTTAATCTACAAGCCTCTATTTCATTAGCCTGGAAAAATCCAGACCCAAATCCGGAGGATAAGGGTCTGGGTTCGAGTAATGAAAATGACCCAACTCGAGGGGCGGCATCAAGCATGCATTTGAAAATCTCACTGTACGCAATTGGATAACACTACGACCAATCACCAGTGGTTTTTCGCTAAGCCTGTATGGCGGAGCTAACTGGTAGATAAAACTCTTGCAGTATCAGGTCGCAAAACAGCAAAAACGTCCTTTTATAAAAAAGGAACGATTCGAGCGCAGTCTTCTGTTCGTCTTTTAGACAAAAAGCCAAGTCTAACTCGTTCATTGTAGTGGCCAAAGTCGTTTTAAACAACTGGTGTTAATCCATAGCAATCTTACAATGTTTACTAATGACTTCGAGGTCGCAGCACTGTCGTGTCGTCATCTGTTTAACACACCTCTGGCACGCCTATATCAGATACAACGATGTGATTGGTGCAGCTTGGCTACAAGGGCATAGTTAATGAGCAGAATTACTCGGTGCCAGAGTAACTTGCTGAGCAAATTCAAATTGTGCTCTCGCAAGAACTCTGGATTTCCAGGGTACTATTTCATGTCATTGTAATCAATCAATCAAATGTATTTTACTATGAAGCCCTTTTTACAACAGCAGTTGTCAAAAAGGGGTGTGACATATACCCGGCCTAAAACCTCGCAAGATCAAGCAACAATAAGCAATACACAGTGGCTAGGAAAAACACCCTAGTAGGTGGAACGTAGGAAGAAACCGAGAGAGGGGCCAAACTCAAGGGGTTTGCCAGTCCTTTCTAGCTCTATTGGGTAGGGAATCTGAAAGGTACAAGGCCAATTGTATTAATGCTACATCATTAATTAGTATTAAATTAGTGTCCATAAATGGAGATAGGAATGGGTGGGCTGTGACCACAGTGTTGGTGTAGCATCAACACACTTCGGTGGACTTGGACAGGGACAACAAGATGCACTCTGGAGTGGTACAACTGGAGTTGCCAGGCATAAAACGTGATCACCAACAGCAGGGATGTGGGTACCAGCACAGTGAGGTGGGCACAGGACAGAGACAGAAAGGAGTCATCAGCCATGTGGTCCTGAGGCATATTCTAAGGTTTTGGGACCTCATCTCGTCTTGTGAACGAAATATACATGTAGGTACGTATGGAAGCACGAAATCAAAGAGATCAGTAGGGGAATGTAATGCTTTGTAGCTTAACAGTAAAACTTTGAAATCAGCCTTAGCCTTAATGGGCAGCCAGAGAGAATCGAATTGGGGTAATATGTTCAAAGTTTGCGGTTCAGGTCAAAACTCTGGCAGTCGTGTTAAGAATTTTTGAGGGTCTTATCCGGGTAGCTAGAAAAGAGAACATTGCAATACTGCAATCTTGAGGTAAATAAAGCATAGATCAACTTTTCTTCATTATTTCTTGCCAGAAAGATTCGAATTTTGGCAATGTTACAGAGATGGAAAAAGCTGCTCTTGAGATATGTTTTACATGTTCATCAAAAAGAGAGATCTGGGTCCAGTCTAACACCAAGTTCTTTAAAAAAAAATCTGATAATACTATGTTCTATGTTCATTGCCAGGATCGACAGTTGGTCTCTTTGATTCTTGGGACCTAAATCTACTGTAGCATTTCTAGCCAGATCTCTCAGAAATCTGTGGCAGTTTCACAGAAAAGTCTGCGATGGGCACACAGTGAGACCTTGCTGTTAACTCGATCTAAGCCTTACCCAAACCCTAACATTAACCACTCAGAAACCTTGCTGTTAACTCGATGTAAGCCTTACCCAAAACCCTTACCCTAACCTTAACCACTCAGAGACCTTGCTGTTAATTCAATCGAAGCCTTACACAAACCCCTAACCTAACCTTAACCACTCAGAAACCTTGCTGTTAACTCAATGTAACATGTATTACTTTGAAATGTATTGTTTGGAAACATGATGACAGTGAGGAAAAAAGGATCAAGAAGCAAATTTGCAACACATCTGCATTGCGCTATAATAGAAAACAAAATACGTGCATATTGTCCACCTGGATTTGAACTTGCAACCTCTGGGATGTGAGTTGCATGTTTATATGCCCATCCACCTTTCCCAGCCTGCCAACATGCAAAATCTACTTTATTTACACTCTGCTACGTCATCATACGATTCCCGGAAACTGCCACGGATTTCGAAGTTAAGAGTTTGTGTTTATTTCACAGAATTTTCTGCCATTCTGTGAAACTGTCACAGATTTTGAAGTTAAGGGTCTGTGGTAATTTCACAGAATTCTGCGAGATCACGTTGAGCATTGCAGTTTTTTTTCTAAATTTAAAAGTATATAATTTTCTGTCATCCACTTCTTTATGTCTGAAACACAGGCTTCCAGGGTATGTAATCTTAACCCCTTAACGCTGACTGTCGCTAATTTGCATTAAACCCCTTCCATTCCGACTGCAGGCGAGCTAGCGTGTGTATTCCCCCATTGCCAGTTTGTTTACATTCGATACATACCTAGGAACCTTTTGCACGCACTGGTTTCTCGTAGGACCGGTCGAAACGTCACAAAGTTCTAACGACTTTGTGACATAAATAAAATCTATATATCTGAGATTAATTTTACCATTTTGTAATTTTACCATAAATGCCTGTTGTTGCTAATTTGCATCATACCTAAATTTATATCTATTCTATATGCTATAGACTAATGGAAAATCTCAACTTAATTTAGCATCAGCTTGGAGCCAGAAACACACAGAAACACATAATTGTAAAGTGGTGTCAAGAGGTTAATCGAAAAGTACAGCTGTTACTAGCATACCAGTGAATATGAGTATTTCTAGATGACATCACTGCAAGGCAGCATATAGCCAGAACAATACCGGTCCCAAAACAGAACCTTGAGGAACACCAAAGCATACCTTAAATATCTTTCCCGTATGCTGGAACATGTCTTTGTAGTTCAATACAGGTTTCCAATCTTTGTAAAAGAATGTTGTGATCAATGGTATCATACGTACTACTAAGATCAAAAAGCACAAGAACACTCATTGCAGGACAAGCTACATCATGAAAGTCAGTGGTTTGAGCATGACTATGACTTCAACCTCCAGTTCAAGGTAACATAAATGTATATATTACCCGGGAATTGGGATAGAAAGGCTCTCAAGCGACAACTTGTGTGTGGATACGGTACCTGTAAATTCAATTAGAAATATAGTTGATAAGTGTAATCATCCCACACAAGAGCTGACTAAAGGCTTCCATTTTTGATGAGCAGTGTGAAAAGAATCAAATTGCTTGGCAACAGGTCAGTGCCCTTCACCATGCCAAGTCTGTCCATGGAGATGCGGATAATGCAGGGTTCGAGGGAATTTGAACAAGACCAATTGGGAGAGTAGAAAAATGCTGAAAAAATAAGAAAGAATCACAAGAACCGAAAAACAGCCTTGGTCAGATGATACTTGGATGTTGTTTATCACCTTCACAAGGGCAGACTCAGTACTATGATACAAAACCCAGACTGGAGCTTTTCATAAGTATTATTAGTCTCTATGAAGGCATTGATTTGCTGGGAGACCACTTTTTCTAATATATTTGAGAGAAATAAGAAATTTAAAATAGGCAAATAGTTATTTAACCTTTCTGGATCAAGTTTTTTTTAAATGGCTTCACTACAGCAATTTTTATGGAGTTGTGTATTTATTATTTTCAGCATATGCGGGCCAAGCACAGGGAGTATCTCCTTTAGTAGTATAGTTGGAATAGGGTCCAGTTGACAGCTGGAAGGCTTTGAGGCCATTATTATTTTAGTGAATGATTCAATGGATGCAGGATTAAAAAATTCCAGTGTCCTTCCTAATCCAAGGTCCTGACTGTTCTGTGAAATCTCAAGACATGTTAGTTTAGGAAAAATATGCTTTTTAAGGGAAGATTCTGTAATTTGTTTGCTAATGGTAGTAACATCCAGCCCAGTGAGGGCTGGCGTAAACATCGGACTGAGACATGGACTCATTAATATTATTTTTGTTTCATGTATTAGGTGTGCCAATGCTTTGCATTGTAGTTTTGTTTTCTGTTATATCGTTTAATGTCCCTTTAACGAATGTGACACCTCTCTCTACTTTGGCTATTGCTAGGATAGGGATTAGGTTAGGTTAGCCTGGTATACTGTAGATCTAATGATTAATTATTACATTCAGCCTTGTACTATTAGTCAGTTAACTTGCTCTGTATATATAGTGGCCAAACTAGAGAGATGTGTCAGGCATTGTTATCTGTAATAATTATCTATTTATGATGATATGTTGGGTTGGAAGGCTGTCCAGGAGCTAGCTACACTATGGAAATGTAAGTTGTGAAAAGAGAGGTTTGGAGTTTGAAAGTTTATGTGTACGCTCCTTATTTGTATATTAGCTGTCAGTGTCTATGCCACTGTGAGAGCATAGTAAGCGTAGATAGCAATAAAAAGTGATTAGATATGCCGCATAGATTATATGACTACAACTTCAAAAGATACAAACCCAATTAATTATTTGGGCAATTAAAGATGACTAGTAAATGGGTATCATAACAATGTTAAAGAGTCTGCACACACAGCTGTAAAATGACATAATACATTTTTATTTTATTATTTCAGGAATTTGTTTTCATGCTTTATTATACATGAAAGCTATAAGAAATAGTTTGGAATGTCAGTATGTTGAAATCAAACCACTGCTACAATAGTACCAGGCTTTTACCATAGCGATACGTAAAAAAATGTACAAAACAAAAAATCTGTAATGCCTCGTACAGTTACAAATTAAAAAAGTCAGTTTACCTTAACCTTACCTAACCTTAACCTCACATTACCCTAACCTTAACCTCACTAACCTAGCATGTTATCCTTGAACTAAACGTTCCCCAAGTACTGTTTTTGTATAAATTGTAACCGATTTATCTATTCTTGGAAATGTTCCGGTAGAATGGCTCAATGATTCAATATGTACAAAAGCTCACATTTGACTGGCCAAATTGTAAGTCTACATAATGCGGCGAATTTCCATTACGGTCTTTCCATTTCAGAAAGATTTGCAAAACCACCTGTGCAAAATGGTACAACAGAAGTACTTTTGTGTTGAAATTATCAAAATAATACAGTACATGGTTCTGAGTGGTTCTGAAAGTTATACCATGTCCAGATGTAAAAGAAATCCAAAAAAAACAATAAACAAGGGTCACAGCGTGGTCACGCTGGGCAGGTTTCGTATCCTGGTCATGGAACTCCAGCTATGCCTGGGGTCTCCACTAAGGGTAGATTGGCCAGGGGTAGATGGTTTGAGTAGTAAGACACAATTACCTTGTTGCTCGAACAATGCTTTGTATGCAGGTCAGGTAACAGACAAAAAGCAAATAAATAAATAAACATTCAAACGAATGTAATTTAAATGTTGTATTTGAATCAAATTCAAGGTTGATTGGACAAAAGGACTAATGAACGTGGAGAAACAGGGAACAGTTCAAGAGATAACACACACATATATACATTTCCTTGTTTGTCAGGAAAGTACATGTTAGATGATTCCCCGTGTTGAGGTGTATAGGGAGGAGAATAGCACCCAGCTGTGTTTATGGAAATGTGACTGACCTCAAACACAAAGACTTAGGTAAGAATGAAATGTAAATCAGGTATACTGCCAGACAGTGGTCCAGCATGAAATTCTGGGCCCTATACCTAGGCAGTCTCTAAGGGACCCTCCCCTCTTTACTTCCAGATTTTTTAGGGCCCTCCACCTGTTAGGGCCCTATATACTGTACTTGTGTGGTCGTCCGTTGCTGTAAATAATAATTTAACCATTACTGTAAATGCTTCCAGGTCATTGTAGAAAATGTGAATGGGCGATAAAAGGGTTAACGAGGCATCACGAGTAGGTTTGACAAAAAACTGTATTCGTCTTGCCATTTCATATTCACAATCTACACACATTGTAAGTTAGTGCATATAGGCATACAAACAAGTAATATGTTATTTCATTGTTATTTCACAGTTATTTCACTAATTTCAGAATTATCTTTATCACTAATGAAGTGACAGTGATGAGATGTATTAGAATGCTAGAAAAGGAGTCTGAAAATGAATGTTTGGGCTGGAATTATTGCCTGCACATCTTATCTTTTTTACTGCTGCCTTTAGTTCTGTTTTCCAATCAGATGTGAATTGTTTGATAATGTTTTCTTGCATTATGTGTCTGTTTTTTGTTGGGGGAAATGTTACATGAGATAACGTTTGCTTCCTCTATAAAAAAACTATTAAATGTGGAAGTAAATGTACTTCATTGGGAGTAAAGAACCATTTAACATCAAGTGGAAACAAGTTACTTTTATTAACAGTTTACATTAGAGCCTATGACAACAGGATGAAAATTAATCTAAAACACAGAATATAATAAACTATAAACATTGCATTTGTAATTACAAATATCTACTTCAAACTACTTTTGTCAGTTAAAATACAGGTTTTGATCTGTTCAATAGCTGTTATTAAGTAATTAATAATGCATACATAATGTAATGATACATAATGTATTCTAGAAGAAAAAGCACTTGTGTTTATATATCAGTTTCCAGTCATTTAGGTTTTAATTTATTTAGAATTTATTCATTTTTAATGAGTTGTAAAGAAACTCCTTAGGTTAGATTTGAAGGTGCACTTACAGTGGGTATAGAAAAGAATCACCCTCCTTTAAAATAATCACATTGGCCCTCATTTATCAAACATGCGTAGAAACCAGTGTAAATCTGAGCGCAGAAATCATTTTACGACAAGACTCACGTGTGATTTACAAAATATGTGTATCACTCCAATTCCAGCGTACGAATGAACAGGTGTTGATAAATCAGACGGTTGAAATCCATTGTAATTTAAATATCAAGCCCACATTTATGCACGGATTAGAGGCCTTGCCCTTAGAATTTACGACATGGCAAATCTGGCAAAGAAAAGGAATTTCTCTGAGATAAAAACGCTCGGGTCTCAGGTGCAGGCCAACCGCTTGATATTAATTGGAAGTTTAAAATCAGGCATCGATTGTTAAAGGAAAATGCGGTGTTGACTGAGGTTACTGCTATAGTCATTGAAAACTATTAACAAGAACTTGAAGTGCATTTCAAATTAATTAATTATTTTCACTAAACCGTCCACGTTGTATTTTTTAAGTAGCGTGAATTCAGCTGAATTGGGCCATCAGATAAAATTTGCCAAATAATGTTGTAGCGTCATATATTTTAATATCTTTACAGCAAATCACTGTTCTTGCATTGTTGCTTCAACACTTGTGGACTTGTAACAAGAATTTTGATTGGGTTTTCTGAGTTTTCTATGCAGGCAGAGCAGAAAAATTACATTAGATCTTATGCAAAGCTTATTTGATGGTATTATAAGTCCTTTACCAAAAAGTGGCCCATTTTAGCTGACTTCACCCTAGCTTTCTTACACAAGATAGCACTTACTATATTAGAAGCTCAGAATAAGATGCTTTATCCTTTGTAGAGCCAAATGGTGGCTGTTGTGGCCACTGATCTTCATTGAATGGCACCATTCTCCAGCGCAATATCGTGGAGAACCCTGCATGCCATAATTATGTTGCAGGCCTGCTCTGGTGTGTATAGCAATCCCCCCACCCCACCCCGCTTACCCAAGACTGAGCCACCTGCCCTTGAGCAAACCGATCACTACACTGTGGTTCGTGTGAGTGTGTGTGCACTGTTGAACCTGCGCTCCTGCTTGTTTGGGGATTTGCAAGCGCGTGTTATAAGGTACTCAGTAAGGGCATAACCTTTGTCACCAAGAGGAATCACATGCATTTGTTTCACCAAAAAACTATGTAGAACTATTATAATAACTGTACGAGGGCGTAACTCACCGAGGAGATGATTCCAGCCATGCAGTGAGCCCTGTAGCCTTGTTCCAAAGCTGCAGTTTAAAAAAAATGTGCGTGTCCTACCCGGGAGTCGCGTGTCCTACCCGGCCACTGGCTACCATATTCAGAACAAACATCCTGGAATCAGATATGATCTGAACGTTTATTGAATGAAAGTTTTTGCGATTGATAAATGCATAATCATTCATGGATGGTGGCTACAGACGCAGTACAATCAATTGCCCGATTCACCCCAATTTGCAACCCAGCAATCTCATAAAATAGTCTTTTAATCATAGTTTGAATATACAATGAAGGGACTTCATAGCTGCCAAAACTGCTGGCATACTTTGATGATTGTTGGCTGTGATATATACCAAACCTGTCCCTGATCTCTCGCTGAAAGGTCCCAATGTAGACAGTGTGCATTAAGGTCCTCCAGATCTGCCATCGCTTTGACTACAGGACTGCCAAAGCGCTTGTTTAAATAATATATATAAATATATATTATTAAATTGAAATTGTTGGTTGCCTAAATCAGCCCTCATGTTCTAGGCCACCCCGAAGTGAAAGGGAAAAAATAAAACAATAGCAATGCTATATACAATTAATTCGTAATTCTGACATGTAATTTGCAAAATGGTGTAGTTGCGATGCAAACACATTCATCAATGATTGCTGGTTCAACAATTCACTGAACCGGGTGGTAATACCATGAACACGGCTAGTCACATTAGAGAATTTGCATACACGAAGTCAGACCAGACGTGAAATTTTATCGCAGCCTACGATCACGTTCAAATTGATAAATCCATGCTTTGCGTAGGAATCGGCGTACGCCCGTCGTACGCCTGTTTTAGGTCGTACGCACGTTTCATAAATGAGGGCCATTGTGTTGCTCTGCAGCCTGAAATGAAAATGGACAGACACCGTTTTTGTTTCATTCAGCTGTATGTACAACTCATAACAGCCAAGTGAAAGATATAATACCAACTTGTCAGAAAAAAGAAATTACTAATTAAAAAACAGAATCACTGAGTTGAAAAAAGAATCACCCCCTCCTAAAAATGACTTGTAAACCCAACCAGGTGTAGTTAATCACCTTCCCAATAGCACACAAAGCCAATTGACTTTCAACTGTGATCAGATGTGGTCTTTTTGATTAGCTCAGCATGAAACAAGCTTTTCCTGAAGCATTTTAGTCCTTGGTAGTGCAACTGAAGACAACAATCAACTATGGGTAGCAAGACATTGTCAATAGATCTATGGGATAACGTTGTGGACTGGCACAAGTCAGGAGATGGATACAAAACAATTTCAAAGGCTTTATCAGTGCCTAGAAGCACAGTGAAATCCATTATTAAGAAGTGGAAGGTGATAGAAACTGGATGAAAGAGCCAGGGGGAAACTGGTCAGAGAGGCGACCAAGAGGCCTACAGCAACTCTGAAGGCCACATGCAGTCACGACTATGCTTTGCCAAAATGCACCTTGAAAACTGTAAGGCCACGTGGAAAATGTGTTATGGTCAGATGAAACTTAAATGGAATTGTATGGCCTCAACGCCAAGCAATATGTCTGGCGAAAATCCAATACAGCTCACCATCTTAATAACACCATTCCTACAGTAAAGTATGGAGGTGGTAATATCATGTTATGAGGTTGTTTCTCTGCAGCAGGGACTGAAGCACTTGTCAGGATAGAAGGAAAAATGGATGGGGCAAAATACTGTCAAATTCTTGAGGAAAACCCGTTGCTCTCTGCCAGAAAGTGGTCAATGGTAAGAGGATTTACCTTCCAACATGACAATGACCCAAATCACACAGCAAAACTGACCACACAGTGGTTGAAGGAGAAAAAGGTGAATGTCCTTGCATGGCCTAGTCAGAGCCTAGACTTAAACCCCATTGAAAATCTGTGGAATGACTTGAAGACAGCAGTCCACAAATGATCACCATCAAATTTAACTAAACTTGAGCAGTTCTGCAAAGAGGAGTGGTCAAATATTGTAATGTCTAGATGTGCAAAGTTAGTAGAGACATCCCAAAAGACTAAAGGCTGTAATTAAAGCAAACGGTGGTTCAACAAAATCCTGAAACAAGGGGGTGATCCTTTTTCCTCAGTGATCTCTTTTTTATTTTAATTTTTTTTTCTTACTTGTTGGTGTTATATCTTTCACTTGGATGTTATAAGTTGCACTGAGTAAATACAGCTGAATGAAACAAAAACTGTGTCTGTAACAAAATGTGATTATTTTACGGGGGGGATTCTTTTCTATACTCACTGTAGGTTAGGTTTAAAAGTGCAATATGAAATAGATGCCAAGTAAACATTTGTGGTGTCAGTCAGGACCAGTTCTATTTGTTCTGCTGCTCCAGATGAGAAAACACTCCTGTTAAACTAGAATAGTAGCCTAAACAGTCTGAACTTGCATGTAATGAATACCCATACCATACAGTACATGTGATGGACCTACTTGTCAAACAGGCATTTGCATCATATTTTCAGGATCTTCCATTTGTGTTTATTTTTTTGCTCCGCCTGTCTGCTATCACTAGCAATGCTGTATGAACTGTCCTGGGCCCTCCCTCCAAACCATTTGCTTGGGACAAACACAGCTGTATTTGGGCAAGTGAGGAGTGTTTAGGTACGCTATTACATGATGTTTCCACTCAGTTTATGAGATTATTACTATTATATTTTGCTCTTTATTACAGAGGGAGAGTGTGTTAAGATATATATTTTAAATACAAGGAGTTCAGCTATTGTCATCTCAGATACATGTGAAAATACTAATAATACAGATAGTTAACTTTGGAGGTACTGTAAGGGAGAGGTTTTCAACCCATGTGCTGCGGCACACTTGTGTGAGGATAATTTTTTGGGGGAAGTTCATGCAGCACTTTGTTCATAATGCTCTTTTGGCTCTCCAGTGAGTGTTTACAGTGCCTTGTGAAAGTATTCGGCTCCCTTGAACATTTCGACCTTTTGACACATTTCAGGCTTAAAACATAAAGATATAAAACTGTAATTTTTGGTGAAGTAATTTTTGACAATCATGAAGTGGAATAAAATTTATTGGATGTTTCAAGCTTTTTTAACAAATAAAAAACTGACGAATTGGGCGTATTATTACATAGACATATTATTGATATTCGTCATTGTTCCCCTTTTAAATGATAACCTGGGCCCGGTTCCCCGGTAACGCTCAGTCTTAGCGCGCTAAGAAGACTCAAAAAGATATATCTTACCGAAGTGATTTATGTTCCTAAGTATGTTCCCCGAAGTGTCCCTTAGGAAGCTTCTTAACACGCTGCCTCTTAAGTTCGACGTTACAAAGGCGCTGTCCCAAGTGAAGGTGCTGAATTAGTTTGCATCGATTGCTCAGGAATCGATTTTTCACACCACCCGAAGGTGCATTACGGCGTTAAGAAAGACAACACGTTCTATGTAAATGAAACATTCCTCAAATTATTCCAGTAACATTTATTTTAGCATAGTTTAAGTTATCTGTAAAATATAGACTTAATTTAATTTTCAAATTGTCAGTAATGTGTTCATACGATATGTTGTGACTGGTAGACGAACCGGGTACCCTCGCTAATCATCCACCACCTCATCCCGTTGTGCCACTCGTGCCGCTTCTTGACGTGGGTTTAACGACTTCTAAAAATTATGTAATACACTTCTATATCAATGGTAAGGTACTTTACAATCAGAATTGATTGGCAAGCAGCTGCAGTTACTTCTGTTTAATGTGATATTGATTGCCATTGGTTAATGTTTACAATAAAAAGCAACCTATCTACATTGAACAGAGAAAGAGAGCGTTAGATAGAGAATATGGTGGGGAAGCAATAACCCAAATGGCCCAGCAACAGAATGGGAGAGGAGAACTTATTTGACAGAAAAGCTGCTGCATCGTCTATTGTGAGGTAAGCAAAGTAATCTCTGTCTAATGTTTTTCTACATCTACATTGCAAAATATCACCATGTATTCATAACGTCATGGTTCAGTGAGAGTGAGCCCAAAATTTTGGAAAGTATGTTTTTGTGACATTTCTTATTTATATTTTGTAAAAAAGAAAAATCATTAGCAATCCGCCATTATAATAGCAATCTGCCATGGAACAAGCGTCCGGCTCTTAAAGGGAATGTGAGATGATACTTCCGATTGGGAATGACCTTGCGTTTGGCATTTGATACTTGCATTTCAGGTCATTAAAATAGGCTTATAAGGCTTATAAGGTAAGAGATAGTTATGTGTTGACCAGAGGCGTCCAAGATCAATAGCCTATAATATTTTTTGGTCCGGCAAGATTGAATTGCCGTGTGAAAATTGAGTTGTCTGCCTGTTTTGTGAGCTGAATGTAACTCAAGTGGAATAGTTTAAATAAACACAGCCCAATAATAGCAGCTTCTTTTTGGCAGTGTGTGCTTCATTTCAAATGTGACTGGTTGTCCAGTATTTACACCCATAATAATTGTATTAAAATAATAGTTGTATTTTATGCATCGTTTTATACATCACATTGATGTTGAGTGACTTTATTCCACTCCTGGCTAGGAGGAAATATCCATAGCTACAACCAATATCTATAGCTACAACTTAAAAAAATAATATTTGCAATTATTATGCATAAAATGTTTTGGTGTGCCTCAATGTTTGGTCCCACCCACATCACAGAAAATGAAAGGGCTAGCATCAGCCATCAACTAAATAGGTTCGTTTTTATGCTTTTGCAGTCTCTTTGGCGGTGTGTTCTGATCAGGTTCAGATAGAAAATAAATCCTACTAGATCTTAACAACTGAAAAATGTATAAACGTATACCATTTTGCGTTACTGTTTGGCACCAGTGTTGGTGTTGAAGTGGAGAGAGGGAGGGAGACCAAGGCAGGTATTCGATGGTTGTTGCTTGTTTAATGGACAATCCGGGAAAACATACATATAATGCAGTTGCAGGTGAACAGTAGAAGCGAGTGCACAACGAGTATACTTATAGCTTATTATGCTCTCACAGTGGCACAAAAACAAATATATTTATATATGTAGAACATACGCATAAACTCAAGCACATACCACACTCTTTTCACAACGTAGTAAAGTTTCAGGTGAACAGGTAAATGCGAGTGCACAACAATACCATATATATTTTCATGCTCTCACAGCGGCATGGGACGCTGACAGCTAACTTACAAGTAAAGAGCGTACGCATAAACTTCCATTTAAAATAGTAGCTCCCGGACAGCCTTCTCACACAACAAACAGATCATCAATGAAACACGCCCTCCTCTCGTTCACCCGGACTATTATAGGGACTGATCGGTAGAGCGTAAACTGAACATAATCTGGTAATTAGGGGCAATCAGTCACTACCAGTACCAGGTGAACGAGGGGAAGCCACCACTTACACAAAAGAACCACAATGCATATATTAACAAGAACTCAAAACAGTACCTTACACAAATATAAATATAAACAGCAATGCATGTATCTGTCCTTTTCTGCCTCAACCTGGCTAAAGTCCCTGCCAGGTTGTGACACTGGGATACCATAGGATGTGATATTTTTTGGCATACAATGAAAAAACACAACTAAGGTATATATCTAATGTCTTAATAGCTGAACTTAAAGATTGAAGACATATTTCATGAACTCTCAAAATTTTAATTCTCTCAAATTCTGCACATTTCCGTAGATCCCTATTAGTAAGCATTTAATAAATCAGTTTGTGTTGACTTACAACTCTTCTGAGGTGTGTTTCTGTGTTAGTGCTTGTCTGTGTAATCTGGGAGCCCACGCTTGCAATTATACCAATAGGAGGCCAGAGGAGTGTGGGCAGGCAGTTGTGACAAGGGTGATTTACAGGTATGACTGATCCGCTTTTACAGTCAACTGGTAAAACTGTGGCAATAACATTCTAACACAATGAACTGATAGACAACATCACAGTGCAATGACCTACTATGCACACAGTAAAGAAAACACATGACAAGAATACGGTAAAGACAAAAATGTAATAACACTCACATTCACTATACACAAATAATGATGCAACACAAGAAGAAACAACTATATTAACAAACACAACCACAACCCACTGACAGTTGCTCTGTAACATAAACAGTTTCAATAAAATGTTAGATATGAAAAAAGTGAAGATTAGTATTTACACCATGCAATGCCAAACGTGTTAGCTACCTTGTCAACCATTTACCAGGGCTGTTTAGCATTAATGCTTTAATTGGGGATATATCTGACCCTGAAGCTAAGTGTTCCTCACGAATTTCATAAATCCCAAAAATACAAGTTTGTGTGTGTGTGTGTGTGTGTGTGTGTGTGTGTGTGTGTGTGTGTGTGTGTGTGTGTGTGTGTGTGTGTGTGTGTGTGTGTGTGTGTGTGTGAGTGGGAATGGTGTTCCCCCTCGCTGTCATAGATGGGGTATAAAAATAGCTTTTGGGAGACCCGCTGTCAAGGAGCAGAGAGGGGGGGAGGGAGGGAGCCAAAGCATCTCGTGCAAACCACTATGCGTGAGTAGATTGTTTTGGATCCTATTTCAAGTTTAGACAGAAAAGCTCTGAATAGTTGCCAGGAACATTGTGGCAGGGAGGGTGTGTATTGCAGGTAGTGATTTTGCCTTGTGTTTATGCTTACATAAAAAAACAGCCTAAAGCGCTTCTAAGAGGAGCTAGGTCAGTGGTACTACACCGATTAGTCACGCTGCCACAGTGATAACCAGAGCATTTATATGAAGATGCCCTCACAGCATTCTTCTATTTATGTTATACACTGCTCAAAAAATGAAGGGAACACTCAAATCACACATCGAGTCTTGATGAACAGAATGTATTAAAGATCAAAATCTTTACTGTACATTTTGTGATTCGTTGAGAACAGAGCGCTGTGAAAACAGTAAATGGAAACTAAAATCGCCAAATAAACAATTTAAATCACAGGTTGTTCCAACTTGTGTGAATTTTATCATAGCAACTCAAAATGTGACACAGTAGTGTGTATGGCCCCCACGTTCCTGTATGCACTTCCGACAATGTCTGAGAATGCTCCTGATGAAATGGTGGATGGTGCCCTGGGGGATCTCCTCCGAGACCTGGATCAGGGCATCCATGAGCTCCTAGAGAGTCTGTGGCGCTACTTGGCGGCATAAAATGCACTGATACATAACGTACAGTACAGAGTTTCTCAATTAGATTTAGGTCTGGGGAACTTGGGGGCCCCTCAATGGCATCAATGCCTTCATCATCCAGGCCTGCTGCCCACACACACTGGCCACATGAAGCCGGGCACTATCTGGCACCAGGCCGAACCCAGGGCCCACTGAACCAGCATAAGGTCTGACAATGGGTCTGAGGATGTCATCCCGGTACCTAACATCAATCAGGGTACCGTTGGCTAACGTGTGGAGGTCTCCCCACACCATCACTCCCCAGACCATAACTGACCCACCGCCAAAGTGGAAATGCTGGATAATGTTGCAGGTAGTCCAGACACTTTTAAGTCAGTCACATGTGCTCACTGTGAACCTGCTATCATCTACAAAGAGTTCTGCCAATTCTAGTTTTCCCTGGCGAATGCCAATTGAGCTACTGTACATGGTGCTCGGCTATGAGCACAGATCACACTATAATATGTCTGAATCTCATGCCATTCTCATGGGGTCTGTTTTTGAAAGTTTGGTTGTTGGAAAAATCCACACCATTAGCTTGCTGGAGGTCATTTTGCAGAGCTCTGGCATTCCCCTTTTGGGGGATGTCTTGCTGTTGCCTCTCCAGTGTACCTGTTGTCACTTTCATTTACACCAAAACAGGTGACAATGATTCACAATAGCTTATGCTTCCTAACTGGACAGATTGATATCCCTGAAGTTCAGTTGACTTGGTGTTATGCTGTGATGATTGCATGTTTCCTCAATTCTTTTGAGCAGTTATCAAGGATCACTCACAGTACTGTATCTCTATCTCTTCGTTATCTGAAATATCTCACTCAGCTTTCTTCTTCTCTACTGGAGAGATGGGTCCAAAATGGCACTATTCCATTTAGTGTACTAGATTTGACCAATGTCGCATAGCTTTTTGTCAAAGAAAGTGCCATTGTATAGAACAGGGTGTCACTTGGGTTATAACCTTAGACTCTCTCCCGTAAAGCAGAGATGCCAGCCATGGGCCATGGGAGTGGGTTCAGTAGAGGGTGGGCCATGAGAGTGCGTTCAGTAGAGGGTGGGCCATGAGAGTGGGTTCAGTACAGGG